>CAMOHE010050442.1:48488-79164 GCA_946598075.1 Artocarpus hirsutus | reverse complement strand
TAAACTTCATGAAAAATCATCATGAGAAATCATCATAAAACCATCATGAACACATATTTCAAACCTTTCATAAAACTCATACTTTTCATAAATATATCATGTTGCAAGTGAGAATGTACTTACCTCAAATGAGCTTACTTAACCTTATTTTTGTAGGTGACAACGCCGCGGTCTTGATGTGCTCACTTCTCAATGTGTTCATGTCATACATTCATAAAATGTTAATTAACATTTACTTTAAAAAATTAATTACCATAACATAATATTTATTTCATATAACCTCATATTTACATTCATTTCTTAAAACCATAAATATATAACATATTTCATTAACTTTAAAACATTCAAATAGAACTAACAACACAATTACACTTCTGACCTACATGAATTCATAACTTAATAACTTTATTTTTACACACAATTTGAGTACCAAATTCTGCAATAACAAAGTTAACATATAAACATATTAGCATGATTTTTCTTTAGTCATAAAAATTTCATTTAATATTTAAAACGGGTCATACATCATGAATAACAAAATCTGCCAGCAACCATAACACAATGAATAATTCTTAACTCAGGTCCATTTTTCAAAATTTCATATCATAGAAAAATCCACAAAATTCTCACATGTAATACACTCACAGAATTATAACATATTCAAAAATCACCCTTAAAGAAATTCCTGACACCATAGACCATGCATTGGAAGGCAGAGACCAAACATAGTCGTAAATAATTTGGACAGTGAACTACATGCAATAATAATTCCCAAACAATTAAAATAAATTTATTTAAACCTAAAAATTCATATGATATCATTTCTAACATACACATACAGTAGCACAAAATTTCTCATTTCCAAATAAAATTATATAATCATACAAAAATATCTCATAACAAGAATCTCATAACTTTACAGTTTAAGCAGTCACATAACTTAGGCTTAATAAAAATTCTATAACACATGAAATATTTACCATATTATCACCAAAATTTTCAGTCTATAATTTAATATATATGATAGCATGTACACCAATTTTCATGCAATAAAACATTTATTTGCAACAAAAACAACAACCATACATATGTACAACAAAATTGATCAGCAACAATTTATTGTGAGTGGTGGAGAGAAGAAAATTCATAACTTTTTATAGAAAATTCGAATTGACATGAAATTTGGAGGAGAATCATATAACACATGCATAATTAACATACTAAAAATTCAGAGCAAAAACATAATTCCTAGATGAAGATATGGCAGTCGGTTTGAAGAGAAGAAAATTTTAGGCATGCTTAAAAAAAAATTAAACTCTTACCTTACAACGAATTCTTCTTAAAACTCCTTGAATTAACGCCAAAGAAATTTCAATAATTTAATAAATAATAACAGGGAAAATTTTGAGAGGAAGAAGAAGAAAGAAAAATGTGATAAGTAGAGGGAGAGAGAGAGAAAAGTATCAAGGGAAAGAGAGAGAGAGTTTTTTTTTTTTTTTTTTGTGAAAATTAAAAGTGGCGTAATAAGGAATGAGAGGCATTTCAGAAATTCTGATTATTATTGGGCTAATATGCGTGGAGAGTGGGAAGCAAAAAGGGAAGGTCATTAATTTTGTAACGATTACCATATTCTGCCTTGAAAAACGGGAAAACTTTATCCATTAATTCAAATAATTCAAAAGTCAAATTTTTCTTTACCAAAATTAAGCAAATCATCCCATAATTATGTTAATTATTCAAAATAAATTATCCTTATCATAAATTCAACCTCATCACAATTTTGTGAAATTTCTGCTGACTACTTGTAGCTGTCATCGGCCTGCCGATCTCTATTTTTGGCTTGCCGATTTCTGAAGTCCGGCTTGCCGATGACACACCATCGGCTTGCCGTTCTGAGGAAATCATTTCGGCCTGCCAAACTGAATGGTCCGGCCTGCCGATCTATCCTTAAATACAAAAATCATTCATAACATTAAATTATCAATAAAATATGATATAACATTAATGACATGAACATTTGAGTACATCAATTCCACGTGAGTGTCACCTGCCATAACAATTAGAATAACATGGTTAGCACCATCTATCAAATATCATAACACATATCATAAATATAACATTAAACGTCGTTATTTATCATAACATAATCCGTTACATGAAATTAGGCGGGCGTTACATAAATGTTACGTTTTAAAGTTCAGGGGATAAAGTGTTACAAAGCTATCATTTGGGGAGAAATTTTGTAATTAATCCATAAAATTTTATCAAAATTGTTGTCCATCATTGAGATCCCAATAAAAAGAATTTAAACATTTTTTTCATAAAGGTTAAATTCATCAAAACTCCCTAAACTTTCTTCTCTTTTTAAAATTACTCCATGTACTCAAAGGTGTTTTAACTTAACCCTTGAACTTGTTATTTGTCTTAAATTTATTCCTCAGTCATATTCTATTAGATTTGAATAGAAAAAGTTAGGTAATCTTACAATTTCACCTTAAGAGAATGGACACTCTTGTAATTTATCCAAAAAAGAACCGAAACTTCCAATTTAATATTTTACGCATTTAAACCCTAAAGGCCACAACAATCCTAGTGAATGAAGAAGAAAAGAAGATAGAAAAAACTGTGAAAATGTCAAAACTTAAATCTAATGAACCATAAGGAAAAACAATTCTAAAGCAAAGTCTTTGACAATTACCAAATCTTAAACAAGGCACAAATTCATCAAATCTTAAGCAATGATTTTAAATTATTTAGTTAATACTTTGACTAAATTTGCTATAAAAATTAAATAATTAATCGTTGTTATTTGAAAGTACTCATCATGTATGTTGCTTATGGTATATATAATTTTAAATAGATATTTTTAACAATTTTTTTAAATAACATTCCAAATATGGGAAAACGAAATAGACATACACTTATCGTTACTTATTTCAAGCACAACATATTAAGTAGCTATTTAGCCTTGACAAATAAATTGGGTATTGTCGTATGCTTTTTAATGCTTTTTGTAGTTTCTTTTGTTAGTAAGTATGCAAGTATTTTTTTCCTCCCAAATTTGTGCCTTGTTTAAGATTAATTATTATCAAAGAATTTGCTTTATAATTGTTCTTTCTCGTGGTTCATTAGATTCAAGTTTGGGCGTTTTTATAATTTTTTCTTTTCTATTTTCTTCTTTGTACGCTGAGGTTATTGTAGCTTTTAGGATTTAAATGCATAAAAAATTTACAAGATTACCTTACTTACACATAAAAGAATTAATCTGAAGTTTTGGTTCTTTTTTGGACAAATTAAAAGAGTGCACATTCTCCTATGATGAAATTACAAAATTACCTAACTTTTTCCCTCCAAAATTTTGTTAAATACACTGAGTGACTAAATATGAGACAAGAAAAAGGTTCAAGGGTTAAGTTAAAACACTTTTGAGTATAGGGACTAATTTTAAAAAGAGAAAAAAGTTTAGAGACCCTTAATAAATTTAGCTATTTTGGTAAAAAAACGACTTTTACATACCCCACAAACTGACTTTTTCCTACTTTGATATACTCAGTAATTATTAGCATTATAATTCAAGACCAGCCAAGAAACGTGCAAGAATGGTAATTTAGCTAGTATTCCACACTTTTGTTTGTTTCGCAGAGGAATAAATAGAATATTCATGAGGTTTGAGTGGGAAAAATTGACCCCTCAATATTATTTTCTTTTCTTCACACCACTAGTAGTGGAACTATAGCAAATTAAGCACTCAATTGTCAATAGCGGTGAGGAAATTAGACTTTCATTTGCAGAGTGAAAATTTCGTGCTGTCTTGAGAAAACTACAAAGTGACGTATTTCATTTGATATAAACCAAAAAAAGAAGGAAGATAATTAAATTTCATTTCGCCTAGTTTGAGATTTGAGAAACGAGAGAAATGGTAGAGACTGTGCTAACCCCTGTCATTCACAATTGATTGAGCTTCTAGTAGAAGAAGCTAAGTCATGCAGGGGAGTCCATCGAGAAATGAAGAGTTTAGAAGACGAACTGGAGACCATCCAGTGTCTTCTCAGAGATGCGGAGGAGAGGTTGGTGAAAGGAGGCATGAAAGCATGGATGAACCAAGTTAAGGAGGAAGCCGATCGGATAGAATATGTGGTGAATGCATACGTTTGTGACGTAGCAGAACATGGTCATCGACGTGGATTTATCGTTTTCCTCCGCAAAACAGCTTGCCTAATGAAAGCCCTTAAACCATGCAATAATGTAGCTTCTGATATTCAAAATATTAGAGAGTCGTTACGTGAAATCAAAGATAGGGGCGAAAGATAGTTATGAAGCCCTTGGAACAAGGGTCAAGTAGCAGAAGCACAAATGCGGCCGGCATGCATGACCCTCGTCTAGGATCCCTTTTGATTGAGGAAGATGAACTTATCGGTGTAGAGTCGACGCGAGATGAACTGATGAGAAGGCTTATCGAAGGAGGATCTAAGCGCACAGTAATCTCACTGGTAGACGAAGGAGGAATTGGTAAGACCACTCCTGCAAAAACAATTTATGACAACGAAATGATGAAAGTACACTTCAATTGCCACGCTTGGATCACTGTGTCTCAATCATACAGCATGAAGAAGCTGTTGAGGATCGTGGTAAAACGAATTTGCCACGCTGCTACGTATGGAGCAGAAGAAATCAACACAATGGAAGAGCTAATTAATCATTTAAGGCAATATTTAGAGGCAAAGAGGTATGTGATTTTCTTTGATGATGTTTGGGATATGGATTTTTGGTCAGTAATGAAGCATGCTTTGCCTCGTGATAGCGAAAGTTGCAGGATAATTATCACAACACGAAATGATGAGATTGCTGCTTCGTGTAAAGAATCCTCATGTGATCTTATTCACAAGCTACAATCTTTGTCTCAAGAAATGGCGGTTAAAGTTGTTTTGCAAAAAAAAATTTCAATTTGAGTTTGAAGGGCAGTGTCCCAAAGAGCTAGAGAAAGTGTCCCTTGAAATTGTTCGAAAATGTCAAGACTTGCCACTTGTAGTAGCCACTGTAGCCGGTTTGTTGTCAACCAAAGAGAAGGTGGTATTTGAATTTCGTAAACTATTGAACAGTTTAAGTTCTGAGTTCGAAAATAATCCATACCTTACAAATGTTTCAAACATTTTGTCCCTTGGTTATCACGATCTTCCTTAATTATCATCTCAAATCATGGTTTCTATATTTTGCATTCTTTCTGAAGACCATCTAGTGCTTGATGATAATTTATGTAAACTGTAGATTGCCGAAGGATTTATTAAAGAACAAAGGGACAAGACAAGAATACTTGAACAAGCTTGTTAACTGAAATTTTGTTTCGTTGGAAGACTATAATGGAGTAGATAAATTGTGCAGTATTCATGACTTGATGCACGAGGTCATCTCATCAAAAGCTGACGAAGTAGTTTTTATCAACAATTGGATAAAAGAAACTTTATTAAGGGGAAAAGTCGTTGCCTGTTAGTCTACGGTAGTACAAAAAATGTTATAGAGGTGCTTAATAGTTCTTAGATTCGTTCTTTCATCTTCAATGTCGACGACGGAATGACCAGATCTTTTGTAGTTACTTTACTTGAAAAGTTCAGACTGTTGAAGGTGTTGGATTTTACTGATGCTCCTATTGACACTCTTCCGAAGCAAGTGGGGAATTTATTTCACTTGAAGTACGAAGCTTGAGAAATACAAATGTGAAGGTACTGTCAAAGTCCATTGGTAAGCTACGCAATCTACGATATTTGAATCTTAGATGTATCACGACACGTGAGCTACCAGTCGAGATTAATAAGCTTCGCAATTTGCGACATCTTCTAGCCTTTACTTACGAAGAAAAAAATGTGCATTCCTTGGATGCGTGTCGTGGAGTGAGAATTCATGAAGGGATCGGGTGTCTAGAGGAAAATGTGTGTAAACGCACACCTTAGTGGGGTTGGTCTTATAAAGGAGCTGGAGAAGTTGAAGCAATTGAGGATGTTGGTTATTTCAAAATTGACTGCAGAAATTGGGAGGACTCTATGCGGCGCCATCGAGCAGATGAACAAGCTCAAATTTCTGTACTTGATCTCAGCTAGAGAGGACGAAATGCTATACTCGCAAACCATTACAAATACTCCTTGTTTTCTACAATGTCTTGTGTTAGAGGGCCCACTAGAAAAGTTACCAGAATGGATCTCAAAGCTTCAGAGACGATGCACGTTGGGATTGTACTTCTCAAAGTTAACTGATGACCCACTCAGACGCCTTCATTGTTTGCATAGACTAAGGCATCTTCACCTTTACCAAGCGTACGATGGAGAGGAACTGCATGTTGACGAAGGTGGTTTCCCAAAGCTCACGTTGTTTGAGATAAGGATCTCCTTCTAGAGAAGATAAGGTTTGGGACAAGCCCGCTGGTGAAGGAGGTTCCAAACGACATCAAAAAGTTAAGGAACCTCAGACTGCTGCATTTCTACGACATGCCCAAGGGCTTTGTGCTTAAAGTACAGCCACATATTGTTGGAGGCGGATCAGGTCAAGACTATCACAAAGTACAACACATGTTGTACAATGGACTCATGATACGTACAAGCTTGGTGACTCGGACTTATTGCAGTATTGCAAATTTGAGTTTTTATTTCTGCTAATAATTGGAGGCTTAAGGCGAGCATAATACTAGTTACGTGTAGTCCTTATTAAAAAATATAATACAGCTAATAAGTTACAGTTATGCGTGTGTGTGTGTGTGTGAATTTTCTTCATAATTATTACTTTTTTTCTTTAAATGACTATGCAACCCCGACACATCTATGTCATTTTTCCCAAAATATAGGTTGTTTTGCAGGTATGATGAGAGAGATGTTCTATATTATAATTGAAGTATTCCAAATTAATACCGAAGATGCTAGTTATTAGTCAAATTTCATTTAATTTCCTAATTAAAATTGTATATTGTATGAGTTCCTAAAGATTTTTTCATTCGTTGGTCCTAAAAAAAAAGAAAGCAAAGAAAAAGAAGATTGGAGTAACAACTTTAAAGAAGCATGTGAATCCGCTTAGCTTTAAGGGGCTCTGGTTTTGTGTTGTTGAAATTTTGTTTTAAAGGGTTTATTTGCATGTGTTTAACCTATCGTTAATAACACTTTTTCAGTTCGTAGCAATTATGCCTGTCTTGACAAGATTACGGTAAATATTGTACATTTTTATTACCTTCATTATTATTATTTGTTTGTGTATGCGTCTTCTTCTTCTTCTTCTTCTTCTTCTTCGTCCTTTTTTAACTTTTTTGGTGCTAATCTTTATAGACTATAGATATGACTAAGCCTATCTTTATAGTGGGCCTCGGTGCTTCAGTACCTAGACCACGATGGTAAAAGACCATTTTTGTTGCAGCTAATAGTTGAAGCTGGGTTGTTGGTTTGAACATTTATGCCACTTTTTTTTTTTTTTTTGGTGTTCTTATTGAGTAGGGAAATGATGAATATACTAGAGGGTGCCCAATAAATATATATATATATATATATTATATATATCAGTAAATAGGGAAACATCTCTAATAAAACTTCAAATAAATTTTGTTTTAAATATAAATTTAGGTTAACATTTATATTAAAAAGCTATTTTATACTCTCAATTAAACCCATGTAAATATCACATGTTAAGTTTACTCAAAAAAACTAAAATTATTATCAATGAGAGTGATTTGCTGGAGATTTATAAGTTCAAGGAAAATTTGCTAAAATTAAAAGTTCGAGAGACAAATTGCAAAATGCAATAAGTTTAGGGGAAACAATACCAAATACCTACAAATAATTGTTACATTTACTAACTATTTTAATTCAATATCCGTACTAACTATTAACCTCTATTGTTGAAAAATCTTGATTCTGTGCAATTTATAATTAAAGTCAAATTAACACCGAAGATTCTAAGTTATCCAATTTCATTTAATTTCCTAATAAAAATTGTGCAATGTACGAGTTCCTAATAAAAATTTTCATTTATTGGTGTTAAGAAGAAGAAGAAGAAGATTGGCGCAATAACTTTAAACAATCGTGTGAACCTGCATCGCTTTAAAAGGGGCTCTGGGTTTACGGGTTGTTGAAAATTCATTTTCAAATGTTTGATTTGCAAGTGTTTATCACTATTGCTGATGAGACTCTTTCAGTTCTTATCATTTATAATTATAAACTCTATCAAGCCTCTGTTGATAAGATTACAGTAAATACGTACATTTTTATTACGTTCATTTGTTCGTGTATGTGTTTATATTTTTGCTTTTTATTTTTTACTTTTTTGCTACTAATCTTGAATTAATTATGAAAATTTCCCTAATTAAATTATAGCCTCATTACACTTTACCTTTTAAATTTCAGAACGTAACGTCTATTCCCCCTGAAGTACAAACGGTTAACAAAAACGATCATTATATTAGAATTTTATCGGCAAATTTTTATTATTTACTTTTATAATTGACAAATAATTATAAAGTTACATATGTTTTGGTAATTTTAGTTATAAAAGTAAATAATAAAATTAAAACCATAATAAAAATAGTCTTTATCGATGATAAAAGACAAAAAAATCAAAACTATTATACCATTTGAATCCTTTTTTTATATACTAAAATTTTCTTCAAAATTTTATTAATGTTTTCACAACCAAAAAATATTTTAAAATTTTAAAAATTATATATACTAGTGACATGAGAAAGAATATAATACAAATATATTTAATATAACAAAAAAAAATACAACACAAATTTTTCAAAAACAAAAAACTCTGATAGAACTATTAAAATTTATCTCATATTTTTTAAGTTTTCATTAATATTTTTACCTTTTAAAATTTTAAAATACTTTTTGAGCATGAAAAATAGTTAATAATACTTTTAAAAAAATTTTGTATATAAAAAAAATAGTAGTAGTATCAAAAATTTAGAATCCAGATAATAGTATGTTTTAATTGACTTTTTTTTTATTATAATTTTAACTCTTTGGTTATTTTATAATTAAGATTACTGAAATACTCTTAATTTTAAAGTTATTTGTCAATCTGCCGTTAAAATTCTAAAAGTATGATTTTTGTTAACAATTAATATTTTAGGAGAAATGAATGTTACATTTTAAAATTTTAGAGGATAAAGTGTTATGAAGGCCATAGTTGAGAAAAATTTTTGTAATTAGCCCACTAATCTTTGTAGACCATAATTATACCTAAAGCCTATCTTTATCGTGGGCCTCGCTGCTTTAGTCTTTAGATTACGATGGTTAAAGACCATTTGTTGCGTGTAGCCCAAGGAGCTGGATTGTTGGTTTTAACATTTATTGACCAGGGAATATGGTATGGATGGATTTACTAGAAGCTGCCAAATCTAGTTGGAACCTGATGCTAGTTGCTTGCTCTCCTCATTCAGAAAATAAAGTTAAAGTACATGATGAATAGATGATGTGGCATTGTTAAATGATAAATAAAAAGAGACAACCTTAACACAAACAAGGGTATTTGACACCGTTAGTCTGTGAACTTGTCACACATCTATGATTTACCTCTTAAACTTTTAATTTTTATAAGTTGTCCTTTGAGCTCATAAATTTATAGCAAATCACCTTTATTGATCGTGATTTTAGTTTTTTTATTGAAATTGACATGTAATTTGCACCTAAATAGTTTATTATTGACATAAATGGTCATTTTTATATATTTTAACCCAAATTATTGTTATTGATATCTCTAGTTAAATTTTCATCCAAATAGAAAATTTTAAATTAACTTTGTTTTGAATATAAATTTAATTTAACATTTATATGATAAAAACACTTTTATACTCTTAATTAACAACATATATGAATATCGTATGTCAATTTTAGTCAAAACTTAGAATTGTCATCAATAGGGGTGATTTGTTACAGATTTATGAGTTCAAAAACTTACCAAAATTAAATGTTTAGGAGACAAATTGCAAATATGTGATAAGTTTAGGAAATAATAATGCCAAATACCTACAAACAATTTTTACATTTAGTAACTATTTATTTTAATTAAATATTGATACTAAAGATTAACCTCTATTGTTGAAAAATCTTGATTCTATGGCTCATTCAAATGTATGTGTACAGATTGTTAAATGAAATACATACACTAATAGAGAATGGGTCTCATAGTATGGAACTTACAAGTGGAACGGATAGGATTAATTTTCTATTAGTTGTGATTTTAGCACCTGTGGAGCCTCAAATATTTTTCTACATACTTATATAGAGTAGGTCTGCTTGCATTATGTGGATACACACACACACACACATAGGATTAGTCTCTTCTCCAACATTCTAAAACTAGCGGATGAGTTCCTTCTGGATCATTTGCAATCGATTTGTTTTATAGGTTTGAATTACAGTTTGAACTATTCTACTACAATATTTTCTCTCATAAAAATTTAAATTTCTATTCAAACTTTTTGTTTACACCTAGAAGCCAAACGAACCATTGATCTTTTGTAGGATTGGTCTCTCATCCGACATTAGTGCCTGGATTTTCATAAGGGTAAGCTAAGACCATTTGATATGTTATAGATGAGTGGGGACTATTAAAATGTTTGACAAACAACATAGAGTCTAGTAATAAATGCAATTTAAAAAGACCACGTGTAGAGCATATCATATTAAAGGGGAAAAGTTATACGAGGAGAGCGACATCTTGTGGAAGTTCGTTCTCAAACACTCTTCATCAGTTGAGGATTTTGTTTTAGGCAAAGGAAAGTTGTGACTTTTGTCATCTATCCCTTTTATTTGATGCTTTTTTTCGTCCCTCTTCCTATGACATTTTAGTAGATGCTTGATTTATGATCATATCTACTAGTTCTATTTATGCTTATGTTGTAACGTCCCCTTTATAGACGTCACAAATGTCGTTACATTCATTCATTACATACTTTTATTTTAGGATAAATTATTTTCTAAGATAATTTGAAAACATAAATTGGAAATCATACTCAGGATCCATGCATGCCTTTTTTTTTATAACTTAATCATTATACGATAACTTAATCCATTTTTATAATAACAATTTACTTGTTCATCCTTTAAACAGTATGCCAAAACAATTGTAAATTGAATTAATTTAATTTTTTTTAAAACATTAATAAAATCTGCATACACACTTCGGCAAGCCAGACTTAAGACTTCGGCAGGCCAGACTCGATTGACAAGCCGGTATTCAACCATCGATAGGCCGCCCGAGGCTTTGCAAAACAGGTTTCAAAATTCGATAAGATCGGCAGGCCGGTATAGGGTAATCAATAGGTCGATCCATGCATCGGCAGTCCGACCAATAATGATCGGCAGGCCGAACTCTTAAAAATTAGAAATTAATAATTTTTTTTAAACAAGTTCCAAAACTTCAAGGTGCGGAAACAATAATCATACTCAGAAATAAAAACATAAAAACAAACATAGTTTCAAAGTTTTAAAACTTTTTTTCTTGGCGTCTTCTATTTGCAATTCATCGTCCTTAGCTCACACGCCTTTCCATGCCCTCCATCTAATCCATAACCTTCTTACCCTTATCTGTAACATGATGTAAAAATTGAATAAGCTAATGCTTAGTAAGTACAATTACATCTCACAACTTAAAACGTTTTATGGACATCATCATCATCATCATCATCATCATCATAATAGTGCACTAGGCACATTTTCATAGGAACATATCTTTTATTACATTGACCATATTAAAAACTTTATTCATTTTATCTTAAAGGCCCAAGTGTTGCACCATAAACATTATCATTATAGGTGCGTCGTCATGAGAGGAGAGGGGTAGCTAATCTCAAATCAAACATGACATCATATCATATCATATCATATCATAACTTAACATATCATTGGATGTGCAACGCTTATTTAGTAATACATATATACATATTTATACTTTCATGGTTTGAAAAACATTATCATCAAAACATGCATAAACTTTCATACCTTAAAAACTTTCATAATAATACTTCATGTGTAATCATCATGAGAAATTATCATAAAACCATCATGAACATAGATTTCAAACTTTTCATAAACTCATCATGTTGCAGGTGAGAATATTACCTCAATAAGCTTACTTAATCTTAATTTATAGGTGACAACACCGCGGTCTCGATGTGCTCACTTCATATTGTGTTCATGTCATACATTCATTAAAAATGGCAAATAACATATATTTTTAATGAATTAATGACTACATCATAACATCCATTACCATATAACTTCACACATACATTCATCTCTTAAAACATAAATTATAACATGCTTCCTTAACCATAAATCATTAGAATAAAACTATCAATCACAAATGTTTTCTAACCCTTATGAAATCATAGCTCATTAACTTAAAAGTTATACACAATTTGAGTACCAAACTTGGCAGGAAAAATGTTGACATATAAATATATTACCATGATTTTTTGTTGGTCTTAAAATTCCATTTAATATTTAAAATAAGTCACAAAATTCATGACACAAAATATGCCAGCAATAGTTAGGCAGTGAACGACTCTCAACTCAGGTCCATTTATCATATTTTGATGCCGTAGAAAAAAATTTACAAAAATTAATACATATAATAGACACATAGAACTATAATATATCCAAAAATTAGCTTTAACAAAAATCAGAGTAGGTCAAAATACACAATTGAAATTGGTAGTAAAATTGATTTTACAAACATGGGCAGCGTACACCTTTCAAACTAGCATTTAAGCAAAATATTACAAAAATAATTTTGACCTCAAATTTTTTTTTTGTGACAACCTATATGCATAATAACACCCTACTATAAAATTTTGATGACCAAATAAAATTAATTAGATACAATTAAAAAGTTAGAGAAACAAAAGGTCCAAAGTTTGCAAGTTCACAGCCATAAAAACCTAGTTAGGAGAAAGTTTAATAACTCACAACATACACATGATATTACCACAAAATTTTCCAATTCACAACCTAATATAACCATGATCATTTTTACCAAATTTAGTAAAAATCAAAGCACATTTGCCCCTTGAACAAAAACCACGTTTTTGTGTAACATAACCAATCAACAATAATTCATTATGAGGTGTAGAGCATGAACATTCAATATCTCAGCCTACATAAACCAAATGGCACGAAATTTGGAGCAACATCACATAGCATAATCATGAAAATCATATTAAAATTTAAGAGCAAACGGCGATTTGTAGACAAAGTTATGGAGGTCGGAACATAGAGACAATACAAGGTTACCGATCAGCATTAATTAGCAGTGAGTGGTAGAGAGAAGAAAATTCATATCTCGTCGTAGAAAAATCCAATTAAGGTGAAATTTTTAGGGTTAGCATATAACACATACATGAATAACATACTAAAAATTCAGAGCAAAATAAAATTTGTGGAGAAAGTTATAGCAGTCGGATTATAAGGTGTTCAAAATTTTAGAATTACTAAGAAGAGTCTCTTACCTTAAAATAATTTCTTCTCAAACTTCCTTCAAATTCGCCCAAAGAAAACTCAATATTTCTTACAAATAATAGCAAGGGAAATTTGAGAGGGAGAAGATGAAAGACGTGAAGAGGAGAGAGAGTGAAAGAGAGAAAACGAGAGAGAGAGATAGAGAGTGTGAATTACATGAATAACAATAAGGGAGGAGGTAGGTCAACTTATTTCTTGTAAAAATTAGAATTTTTCTAACTAAATTGTGGTCAATTCATGTGGAGGATGCGGAGTAATAAGGGAAAGTCAATCAATCATTCTAACTTACCATATTTCTCAATTTCAAATGAGGAAACTTCATCAATTAAATCCAATCAATCAACAGTCAACTATTTCATTTTCTTAAATGAGGAACTTAATCCAAAAATATGCCAATCAACCAAAAATCATCATCCAATCATCCAATCGTCAATAATCATCCTTGTTACAAATTTTGGATAGTGTCTCCTGACTACTCGTCAACCTTGTTTAGCTTGCCGATGGCTTACTTCGGCTTGCCGAAGATGTGAGGTCTGGCCTACCGATGAAATTCCATCGGCCTGCCGTTCCATGAGGACAATTCGGTCTACCGAACTTGAAGGTTTGGCCTGCTGAACTGCCTTACCCTCTAAAGTTTAACAAAACATAAATTCATTACAAAATTATTATTAATCATACAACGTAAATGACATGAACATTTTGAGCACATCAATTCCACGTGACCGTCACTTGTCATAACACATAACATAAAATAGTTAGTAACATTATATCATAAATCGTAACGCATATCAATAAAGGAATTACTTAACGTCGTCACTAATTTGACATAATCCGTTACATGGAAATCGACAGGTGTTACATATGTTTACCTTCGTTCAATTTAGTTCGTGGGGAAATTTGCTTGATTATCGGAGATAATTACACCTTACCTTATTTTTTTTGTCCATCTATTTTTTATGCCACAAAAAAAGAAAACTAGTGAAAGGTTTATGGCACTAAAGTTTATGCCACTTTTTGTTATTATTGTTAATATTTTCGTTTTCTCCTCTCTTGCTTCTCATCTTCTGAAGTTGTGCCTAATTTGATTTGAACTTCAAACCTAAAATCTTCAGTCACAGCTTTCTTGACAATCAAAACTGGTGTTCCAATTCTTGATTGTCCATATATTTTTATTTTTACCCAAAATTCCCAAAAAAGAAAATTGTCTACAAATTCGTCTTCAAACTTCACCAGAACAACAAGGAATTTGAAGAATCCAGAAAAATCAAAAGCAAACAAATAGAAAAAGAAGAAGAAAATGCGAGAGATTTCGTCTTCGTCAATCTCGTGAAGAATTTACAGAAAAAAGAATTGAACCTTCAGAAACTGTTTTTCTCAACTTTTTCAAATTTGTTTTGTTTTTTTAGAATTTCGCTTTTAACTTCGTTCTTTTAACTTGCATCACTGGTGCTTTAGAACTCAAAGGCAAGAAAGATCATTGTTGGGTGGTGAAAAGGGGCTGGCTTTGTTTTATTATTATGTTCAGACTGTGCTTGTAAGATATTAAGTGGAATGTAAGGTTATGGAGGATGCAAGGCAAGTGTCCAACGAAATTCCTAAGATGGATTTGTTTTTGTTGGTATCTTTTTTTTAGGTGGTGTTTGTTTCAATTACTTTTGTTTTACTCTATTTTTTGGTTGCCGGTGACATCATCGATACTAAAGACGTCACCGGTGTTTACGAGTGTTGATGAAGAGAGAGAAAGAGAAAGGTTGCAGGAAAAAAAAAGTCCTATAGGACATTTTCTATGTCCTATTAGAATTTATGAAAGGACACTATAAAATGTCCTATAGGGACACCCAAAATGTTCCAAAGGGACATACGGACTTGTCTTTGAGAGACATGCAAACATGTCCCAAAGGACACAAAAAATATCCCAAAGGAACATGTGAACATGTCTCTGTGGGACATGCTCTAAGTTTGTGGTAATAAGAATCTTTAACATTGGTAAATAAAAATTGAGTTGAAAAAAATGGCATTTCTGTAAATATTTCTAATTATTGACATATCTATTGGATCTTTCATGTATGTGTGTGTGTGTATTAGTTTGCTCCTATGTATAATGCATGCGAAGACTAATTTTATAAGTTCTATTAAATGTTAAAATTTTGATTACTGCCTTTTTTTTTTCTAGTTTATTTAGTGATAAAAGTCTTGGTTGATTGTTAGTATGTAGTGAACACTTATGTTATACTTGTCAAAGTAAAACGATGTGAGGAAAAAAGGATAAATTTTAAAATATATAATATTTAATGATACTAGTTAGAAAAATAAAGGGTGTCATAGCTTTATCCTCCTTAAAGAAATTTCGTCCTCAAAATTTTAAATCTAATGATACTAGTAAAAATCACAAATCTGTTATGATTTCACTTTCGACTCCACACCCTCAATGTTATTTGTCTCCAAATGTGGGTTACCATAATTCCATTCATTTACTTGAAATATCAATCTTACTCTAAATACTAAATCCCTCAACAAAAGTATTTCTAATGGGTTTTGAATTTACAATACTGTATTATGGTTTAGGAATCTGATTGGAGAAATACATTGTTGATCATACCATCTTTTTAGTCCTTCACTGTCTCTGGATCATGGTTTACAATTATGTTAAGGAGATTACCAAAAAAATTCTTGTGTAGTTTATCTTTAGGTTCCTTTTCCTTTCTAAGTAAGAAAAAGTCATGGATGATTGATTTCATATTCCAACTAATAAACTAAAATATAATCATAAAATATATAACAAAAGCGTTTCTATTTAAATCATACATTAAAATTATACATAAAGAGATTAGAAGGAATCCTGTAGTTGCAAGCAAACTCAATGGATTCTTCAATAAACAGCCACTCTCATAACACAAACATTCAACCTAAATAAAATACTTATATTTTTCTACGGAGTATTCCCAAAATTAACTTTGGTACTTCCACAAAATATTAATAGAATACCATACATTACAAACATGACTCGGATACGTTTTGAGAGTACAAGGCATTCCATATAATGAGCTATACATATCATGCATGCTTAGAGAATGCAAAAACATTGATAAACAGAAGATCAGACCTTAAATGAGATGCGTTTCGAGAGTATTAATTACTCCATATCACCAGCTACCCAATATTAGGGTTAACGAATCTAAAAGTTTAACAATAGTATGCCACAAGAAATACAAAGTGTGGGGAAAATGGTTATTTGTGGCACATAGAATACAAACATGCATGCCATAGGTAAAACCAAAAGATTACAGGTGGAGATTCAAATCAAGTGGCCGTTTTCGGCTTTCCGTCTCCCATTCAAGCTTAGATGTTGCAGTGTCGGAATCTAGATAAATGATTTGCATCTTATCTTGCAATTCCTCAAATGTTGAAGCGGTAACAAAGACTAGTCTCCGTGACTCTATGATGAAATTTTGTTCCATAGTGTAATCTAAAAATTTCAAAAGATCATCATAAAAACCATTTACATTTAACAGTCCTAAGGTTTTGGATTGAATGCCAATAAATTCCTACTAGCAAATACAAATTTTCCTCAAGGGTACCTAGACCACCAAGTAATGCTCTAAAAGCATCAAAATTATCGATTATGGTTTTGAGAGACCTAGGATTGTCCATAACTCCTTTTTCCTTACCTATAGTTTTCCTACAAAGGTTCTCTTTAGCTAGAATACAAGGGATAATCCTATGGCTTCGGTGTCATAAGACTTGACCGCTATCGCCATATTTTCTATCATTTCTAAACTACCACCCTCCATAGATTAGGTTAATCTTTCTACATGCTAAAACTTGTCCCAAATGTCTTGTGGCTTTTAGGTTTATGTTTTCCAAGGCAGGAACAACAAAAAACACAAATATTCTTTATTTTTCTGATTGACTGTGAAGTAGGCATATTTGGTTTGTATGACTGGTTGCTTTATATTTGCTTCATTTAGACTCAGGGTTCTACATGAGATTTTAAAGATGAGGAATACGCAAAAGAACTAAAGAGGCAAACGAGTAGGTAACAAACTAGTAATCTAAAGATCTAAACAAAATATTGTGTAGGTAAGAAAGTAAGAAAAAGGTATTGACAATTATGGAAAGCCTGTTTGACTTTTGAAAAATTTAGACTCGGATTGTATAACATTTAACAATTGAGAATTGTTTAACAAAAAACACTTTGATACAACTGTAGACCTTTTGACAAATGTATACCGAATCTAGAAAATCAATATAAACGATAAACTACTATAGAATTTTAGACATAAGTCTCAAAATATTTGGATAAGTTTCAAAAATTCAAACATGTTACAGTACAGCATGTGATGTGTTTGCAGGATAATATATTTTATTATTATATATATTATTATTTTTTTTAAAAGATAGCTATAAATTAAATGAGACACTATCACTTACTATGTTAATTTAATAACCACAATTATTTTGAACTCAAAAGCAAATATTTTGAATACAAATAGTTTTTACTAAAGAGAAAGACAAATTATTAAACACCAACTAAAACGATTTTAAGCAAACAACACTTAACCTGCTTTATAGAGCAATGACTTATTCCCTATCTAGTTTTCTTATGGTTTAGCAAACAAGATATTGAAATACCATATTCTTAAGACGTTGTCTTTCTGCATAGAATTTAGGCCAGAGTTTAGAGAAAGTACCTTGAACATATCCACTAGGATAAGCATGAAGAGAAGCATAGAGGTCATCCAAGTTCTCCTTAGAAAGTCCATCCCTACAAAACTTTATTTTATCCTCTCTATTTATAGATGCAAATCTAGATGAAATACATTTACCATTATAATTTTGTCGTCCATGTTTATTACAAGTGACTTTGATGGCACGAGCTCTTTTTTTCATCACACTATGACTGATACCCATACTTGGTAAACCGACATCTTGACTGAGGTCATTCGGACATATTTTTTCCTCTATCAACATCCTCACATCACCAAGGATGCCAAAACGCATCAAAACCTACAACCAAGTGATTCTAGTCTTATATTTCTTCATGAGAACCTTCTGGGAAAGTGATTGGAAAATACTTTCTTAGATGTTGGTAATTTGGGTCCATGATGAGATGAAAGAAGAGTAAACAGAAAAGAAAAATTAAGACAGTAAGTTGCAGAATCCTCAAAATCCTTCTTCTTTTAGAGAGAGAAAGAAGAAGATCTAGAGAGAAGGAAGAGGATTTGTGATTTAAAGAGAGAATGACAAGTTTAGAGAGAGAGTGAGCTCAAAGAAATGAGCTCCTATGCACAATAAACATATTTGTAGACAATGATTGAATCACTATAGATGACACATGTAGAGAAAATGCATGAGAGACAGTGTTATTGTTATTGTTTTTTTTTTTTAATGGATTGAAATGATTTAGAATTTGGACTAGGCCTAAATGTTTTAAGTTAAAATGGGTCGGGTTGTTTCAGGCCTTAACACATTTAGAACGAGTTAAACAATTAACATAAAATTTTGAAGCCTAAATTATATAGGTCCTAAGCCTAATTCAAAGCCTACTTAAAGAAGAATCAACCAAAACTAAACAACAAGCCTGATTTGATAATAATCAGGGGTCCTATTGAATGTCATCTACATTGTTCCATAACAGCAAAATACTTTTGTGAATCAAATAATTTGCTTTAATCAAAACCTTATTGAACAATGCATACATGCTTATCATATCCTTAACACTTAACATCTGCCAATTACAGATTGTATAAGTGGGATTGTGAAAATTGTAGATGTCCTTAGGTAGTAATATCAATGGTCTTTGCCCATTGAGGTGGTCTATGTTGGAAGATAGAAAATATACTGATTTTAAGGTTAGTCATGTTCAAAACCCTTGGTAGTGTTAATGGTGAATATATATTGACAGTTATTGAGTATTAAGGATAAGATAGTAGTGTATTCATTGTTCAATAAGGTTTTAATGAAAGTAAATTATTTGACTTACAAGAGGATTTTGTTGTTATGGAACGATTTGGATACCATTCAAGAGGACCCCTGATTATTATCAAATCATGCTTGTTGTTTATTTTGGTTAATTCTATTTTAAGTGGGCTTTGAATTGGGCTTAAGACCTGTACAATTTAGGCTTCAAATTTCTTGTTAATTGTTTAACTCGTTCCAAATGTGTTAAGCCTGAAACAACTTGATAGATTCTAGCCCAGAACATTTGGGCCAAGTCTAAATTCTGAATTAGTTCGATCCATTAAAAAAAACACTATCTTTTGCAAGTGGTCTCTATACATGTCACCTATAGCGATTCAATTCTTGTCTATATACATGTTTATTGTGCATAAGAGCTCATTTCTTCTAGCTCACCCTCTCTATATTTGTCATTCTCTCTGTAACTCCCAAATCCTCTTCCTTCTCTTTAGATCTTTTTCCTTCTCATCTTCTTCTTTCTCTCTCTAAAAGAAGAAGGTTTTTTTAGTATTCTACAACTTACTATCTCAATTTTTCTTTTCTATTTACTTTTCTTTCATCTCATCATGGACTCAAAGTACCAATGCTTGAGAAAGTATTTTCCATCACTTTTCTAGAAGGTTGTTAGAAAGAAATACAAGACTAGGATTACTCGGTTGTAGATTCTTATGTGTTTTAGCAACCCTAGTCATGTGAGGATGTTGATGAAGGGAAGATCCGTCCAAGTGACTTCAGTCAAAATGTCAATTTACCAAGTATGGGTATCAGTTGTGGTGCCATAAAAAGAATAGCTCATGCCATCGTGGTCACTTGTAACAAATGTGGACAACAAAACTGTAATGGTAAATGTTCTTCATGTGGATTTGGGTCTATAAATAAAGAGGATAAAATAAATTTCTACAAGGATGGACTTTCTAAGGATAACTTGGATGACCTCTATGTTACCCTTCAAGATCATCCTAGTAGGTATGTTCAAGGTTCCATCTCTAAACTCTGGCCTAAATTTTATGTAGGAAGACAATGTCTCAAGAATATGGCATCTCAAGATGCAGTTTGGTAGATCATAAGAAAACTAGATGGGAAATAAGTCATTGCTCTATAAAGGTTGTTAAGTGTTATTTGCTTGAAATTGTTTTAGTTGGTGTTCAATGATTAGTCTTTCTCTTTGGTAAAATCTGTTTTGTATTTAAAAATTTGCTTTTGTGTTCAAAATAATTGTAGTTATTAGCTTAAATAGTAAGTGTTAGTCTCTTATTTAATTTATGGTTGTCTTTTTAAATATATAGATGTAATAAAATATATTATCCTGTTAGACACATCATATGCTGTATTGTAATACGTTTGAATTTTTTGAAACTTATCTAGAAGTTCTAAGACTTATGCCTCAAATTTCAAAGGTCTTACAGTAGTCTGTCATTTGTATCAATTTTCTAGATTTGGTTTACGACTGTTAAAAAGGTCTATAGTTATGTTAGAGTACTTCTATCAAACTATTCTCAATTATCAAAAGTTACACAGTACGAGTCTAAATTTTTTAAAAAGTCGATCATGCTTTCCATAACTATCAATACCTTTTTCTTATTTTCTTACCTGCACAATATTTTATTTAGATCTTTGGATTACTGGTTTGTTACCTACTTGTTTGCCTTCTTAGTTCTTTTGAGTATTCATCATCTTTAAAATCTCATGTAGAACCCCGAGTCTAAATGGAGCAGACATAAAGCAACTGGTGATACAAACCAAATATGTCTACCTCCTAGTTAACCAAGAAAATAAAGAATATCTATGTCTTTTGTGGTTCTAGCCCTAGAAAAGATAAAGTCTACCTAGAAGCCACAAGACATTTAGGATAAGTCTTAGCATGTAGAAAGATTAACCTGATCTATAGGGGTGGTAGTTTAGGAATGATGGGGAATGAAGCAATAACAGATAAGTTAGTAGTGTTGAAGTTATGAGAATTATCCCTCGTCTCCTAGCTAAAGAGAACCTTTATGGGAAAACTATAAGCAAAAAAAATAGAGTTTTGGATATCCCTGAGCGTCTTAAAACCATTATCATTAATTTTGATGCTTTTATAGAATTACCTGGTAGTTTAGGCACCTTTGAGGAAATATTTGTAGTTACTAGTAGGAATTTATTGGGCATTCATTCCAAACCCTTGGGACTTTTGAATGTAAATAGTTTTTATGATGGTCTTTTGAATTTCTTAGATTATGCTATAGAACAAAACTTCATTGTAAAGTCTAGATGACAAATATTTGTTACTGCTTCAACAACCGAGGAATTGTTAGATAAGATGCAAATCATATATCCAGAATCCAACACTACAACATCCAAGCTTGATTAGGAGAAAGGAAGCAGAAAACGGCCGTTTGATTTGAATTGCCACCTATAATCTTTTGGTTTTACTCGTGCCATGTACGTCTATATTTCATGTGTCATGAATAATTTCACTCCTTCACATCTTGTATTTCTTATGGCATGCTGTTGTTAAAACTTTTAGATTGAAGGACTTTAATGTTGAGATGGCTGGTGATACAGAGCAATTAATACTCTTGAAATGCATCCTATTTAAGGTCTAATTTTTTGTTTATCGATGTTTTTACATTCTTTAAACATGCATGATATAGATAGCTAGTTATACGGAGTGTCTTGTACTCTTGAAACGTATTTATGTTATGTTTGTGATGTATGGTATTTTGTTAATGTTTAGTGGAAGTACCAAAGTTAATTGTGGGAATACTCTGTAGAAAAATATAAGTATATTATTTAGGTTAAATGTTTGTGTCATGAGAGTAACCGTTTATTGAAGAATCCGTCGAGTTTGCTTACAACTATGAGATTCCTGCTAATCTCTCTATGATGATTTAAATGCATGATTTTAATAAAAGCACTTGTGTTATATAGTTTATGATTATGTTTGAATTTATTATTAGTTGGAATATGAAACCAATCCAAGACTTTTTCTAACTTAGAAAGAAAAAGGAACCCAAAGATAAAGTATACAAGAATTTCTTTGGTAATCTTCTTAATATAATTGTAAAACAAGTTCCAAAAATAGTGAAGGACTAAAAGAATGGTATGATTAGATGTGTGCTTCTCTAATGAGATTCCTAAAACATAATATGGTGTTGTAAATTTGGTACCTATTAGCAATACTCTTATCGAGGGATTAGGTATTTAGAGTAAGTTTGATATTTCATGTAAATGAATATAGATATGATAACCTATATTGGTGACAAATAGTCGAAAGTGAAATCATAATGGATTTGTGATTTTTACTAGTATCATTATATTTGAATCAAAATTTCTTTTAAGAAGGGTAGAATGGTAATACCTGCTATTTTTAACGGGTATAATTTGTGACTAAATTAATTATTAGTGTGCCAAATAATTTTTTGTGAAATTTTGTTTCATCTAAACTTTATCTCATATTATCATTTCTACCTATTTTTAATTTTTCTAAAATTTTTTACACCTATTTTCCAAATTCACCAAAATGTCCTTGGAACTTTTACTAAATTACAAAAATACCATTTGGCATTTTTTGCACCAAAGTCTCCAATAGAGACTTGATGCTCTAACCTCTCTTGTCCCCTTCTTCTTTTCTTCTTCTTTCTCTTTCCCTGCTTCTTCATGTCTCCTTCTTTTCTTCTTTTCTTCTTCTTTTCTTCCATGACAACTCAAAATAGAGGAAAGTTCAAGAAAAATTAAACATCACCTTAAGCCATTTCCTCACAAAATTCATGAAGAGCTTGAAATCAAGGGGATTCTGGTGATCAAAACAACGTATTGGGCTTGGATTTAAGGTAAGCTTTTCAAAATTTAAAACTTAAATTTGGATTATATTTAAGTATAGAAATTTATGGAAATGAGTTTATATTGCGTATGGATGATTCTATATTGTCTATACATTATTTTTATGCTTAGAAAATTGTTAGAAAACCAAAATTTTGAAGAGAAGCTGAAACTTTGGATTTTGGGTTCTTTGTGTAAAATTTCTAGTTTCATAAACACTACATGTCGTTTTCCTAGAAATTACGAGGCTATTTGGTATTGTTTTCAAAATAGGTGAAAATGTTTTTGTTTTAAAAAATAGAAATTTTTTAGGAATTATGCTGAGAGTGTTTTTAAAATTTTTACCTCAAAAAGTGTGTGAAAACATTTTCAAAAATTTTGAGAATAAAAACAAATAGGACCTACATGTTATTTTTCACAGAAACTACATTTTTTTTTCAAAAACTACAAATTATTTTCCTAAATAAATAATATAACTAAAAACTTGCTCTCCTCATGACTCGAACCTATAACCCGCTAATACCTTAGGGTAACTTCCACCATTTCACTGATTCTATTCTTTTGTTAATTCTCATGTTGTTTTATATATTATAGGTCTAGTTGACTCGATCCTAGTGGAAAATTTTTTTTATTCAAATGTTTTATTCCAAAATATTTTAATCTTATATTATTTTGTCTTAAATTATTTTTAGAACATTTTAGATTGGAATATAGGTCAATTTTTGTTGTCATTAAAATTAAATTAAGTGTTTAATTTTATATGGATATATTTTGAGCTTATTAATCTTTATGGCACACTAATAACAATAGATGATATATTGGCATGATTATAGAGTGGGATTTAAGTTAAAGTATAGTTATTTTATACATCGTAGGATAACGACGTACTTGGAGTTTACGTGGTGAACTTGGTTTCGTGAGCTGGTAGTTATCAATAGTATATTCATCAAGAGGTAGGGAATCTATTACTCATCTTTTGTGAGGTTTTGTGGAATTAAAATTGATTCTTTGCATTGCAAGACATATATACATATGTTGAACTATTATGATATGAATATTATTTATAAGACCATAATATGAACTCGTCCTATAATGTATAGTGAAAAATATATTGATTTGACATTTATTGAATAAATTGAGAAGCATGGTTTGGAAATACACTATATATAATAGTAGTGGTTATGAGAGGAATGGTAAGACATGAAGAGGGCGGTGGTTACCTCCTTGAGCATGAATATCCTAAAAGGTAAAATAGGGGGAGGTGATGACGTTTCCTTGGGTCGAAAGTCTTAGAACACATTGTACATGAATCAACTTGGTGAGGATTCGAGGCTTGATGTCCCTTCACCGGACACTCTTGGAATGATTGTAGAGTGGTCAAGCGCACCTATTTAGGTTTCATTGAGTTGAATGATATGATACTCTATTGCACAGTGGATACAGATAAGCATTATTAAATCCTGAACTAATATGTATATATATATATATATATACATGTATGGAACTTGGTAAGAATAATGATAGGATATCCACATGAATGAACATGATAGTATTGATGAATAATGTTGAGAACTAACTAACCATGCACGTATTATTGTGGCAATGATAAAAGCCTAAAGGTAAGTACTGGTTTCCCTTACTAAACATGTTATCGCTTATTCCTCTATATTTCCATTTTTTCAAGACTCACAAGGTGTAAGGTGAAAATAAGGACATAGTTAAGAAAGCTATGTATCTATATTCAGTTAGAATCTCTTCTTTTATTGAGAATGTTCTTCTTGATAACGTAAGCATCGTATGTTATTTTCTATAACTGTATTAAGATGTAATGAGGGTTGAAATAATGATGATGACAGTTTTATATTATTAACTTAAAAGTGTTACATTAAACTGTAGTTTGTTGTTGTTTATATTTTTATTTTGATTTGAAAGTTTCATTTAAGTCCTGAGCAAGTTTGTTTTGAAGTTTTATTTCTATTTTTTGATCTTGATTTAATTTATTTAAAACTATTAACCCCCACTTAGGGACGTTACAAAAGCTAATTTGATTATAAATTCTAATTGTTATAAAAAATAAAATAAAAAATTTAAATAACAATATATTATTTTCCATGTGATTGCAGGAATAGAAGCTAACAAAGTAGAAGTTCCCTAAATTGTTCAACAATCTTAATTATTTGATTTAAGCAGTCAAATAAACAGGCCAAATGACTTTTTTGTTAATATTACATAGATTGGGGAGAATAAATATTACGTTTTAGAAATGAGAAGGCACATTATTAAAGGTTATAATTTAGGAGAATTTTTGCAACTGATCTTATTATAGATTTGTATAGATGCATAGATATGTAGAGAGATACATTTACAAGGTTCCCCACCTATTACACTTGCTTTGCTTGACAATTACGCAGAGAACTGCACGTTTTACATTGCCGTTCATCCCCTCATTTTGCATACATTTAGATGCCTCTATTCATCTTATATTCCGTGTGAAATGACTTGGCCACCCTTCAATTGCTTTTCATAGTATTTCTCGGCCTTACACAAGTCCTATAATACCTGCAAGTGTCATCACCTGATTGTGTTGCACCTTACACAATCATTGTCACACAACACATATCCTTATGCCTTAAATAATAGGGTAAATTACATTGCATTTGTTAGGTTTTGCCTAAATTATAGAGACACCTTGTGAATTGAAACTAATCATATTAACATGCACTGAGCTTAATTTTGTTAACTTTTTATATAAGATAACCAAAATACCCCTTGAATCTTAATCCTTGATTTGAAAATACCAAATCACAACCATTCAATTGATTTTTACCAAAAAGCATTTAAAATCAGCAAAAACAAAAGAAACAAAAAAACAAAATACATGTCCTCATTCCCCCGTTGCCCAGCCCACCCCCCTTAGGTGATCGTACCTCTAGGCCCAACCACCCTATCCCAACCAAAAATTGGCTCAACTTCCACCGAACCCTCCCCCCAACACACACCTATTGCGGTCCCGCCTAGGCCACCTGCCACAGTGCAACTCCAACGAGACTCCCGCCCATGGACCACTAGAGCCATGCTACCCCATTGGCCCCTCTCCCTTCGCCTCTCTTCCCATCGCGCTCAACCCACCCCCCACCCGAAACCCTGATGAGACCCCCACCCCAGACCACTAGAACACCCCCCACCAACCTCATCACGGCCCACCCACCCCTGCCGATCCCCTGTCCCCATATTGCTGAGATAGAGAGAGAGAGAGAGAGAGTGAGTGAGTTCTATTTTTTATTTGTCTTTTTTGTTTTCTTAATAATTTTTAAATTTTATATATGTTTTTTTTTATTTTTGTTCCAAAAAAATATGTGGTTTTTTTTGTATATATTTTTGCTTATAATTTTCAAAGTTTGATAAAAAATAAACCATTTTCAATGGATGGAAAAGTATTTTTGGCATTTTGAACAAAGTTAATGGTCAACTCACGGTCAACGTTTGTGGTCAACTAACAGAGAGGGATATCTATAATATTTTTAAATAGTTAGGGGGTTTAAATGTGATTAGTTTTGATCCAAGAGTATCTTTATAATTTTGAGAAAACATGGGGACTATCAGTGTAATTTATCCTAAATAATATAAAAGAGCGTATAAAGGTTAATCTTGGTTATCCAAAGCGGTGTGTTCTATGGTTTTTTTTTTTTCCCTGCTTCTTCTAAGTTTTGGCTTAACAAACGCTATCCTCTTTTCATTTCAACGTCTCTTTGACTCTATTACTCACAAAAATACAACCAAACTTCACTTGGTGATCCCAATCAGACAAGCCCGAAGACAACATGACTTAACTAATTACTTAAGATTAATATGGAGGTGTTATTATACTATAATTAGAAATCTGCCGTGAGGAAAGGATAAGCTGTTTTGGGAATGGTATTACATTGTGGGATATTTTTTTCTTGGTTGATTTTCTCATTGCATCTTTAATTTTTTGTAGCGTAATTGGAGATACAATGGATGAGAACTTTGCCTCAAGTAATTCTTTTGGATCAACAATAGTCAATAAATGCAACAGAGATTCAAATGAATTAAATGTGTTTACGACCGATGGTGAACACGGTAATAATGTTGCAGTCAAAATAATTGAACAAAATAAACATTCAAAAAATAACCGTCGAGTTGTATGCGGAAACTAAAGAATTTCAAAAGAAGGCAACGAAGGAAAGTGTATGCAAAGAACATTCAGGAACATTCAGTTTAGAGCCAAATATAATAAGGGCAGACCGAGGCAATATAATGTTTGATTTAGCAAATATACCTATAGAAGCTTATATTTTACCATTGCCAACAAAATGTAGCCATTGCGTAGCAAAGAAAGAAACTAACGCATTTTGTTGCAGCAATGGCGAGATTAAATTTAAGCAAATCAATGAGCTATTTATATCAAAATTGACGAATCATTAGAATCCAGGACATATATTTGAGCTTACAATTCACAATTTTGCTTTAACATCTCTTGGGGTCCAATATGACAAGGATCTATGCAAAAGAAACAAAGTTGTGTACACTTTTAGAATTCAAAGACAAGTCTATCATTACATTAATGAGCCACTTCCCTTAAATAGTTGTCCTTACTTGCAGTTATATTTTTATGATACCGAATATGAATTAGAGAATCACTTAAAAGTTTCAAGCAAATTAGCCACACCAATTTCTGCAAAAAATTATTGATATGCTTCGAACTAATCCTTATTCCAAGTTTTTCGAAGTTTAAGTGATATTACTGATTTAGCCAGCCATAAAATTTAAATATGAGGCGTCTAGAGTTTATAATGCACCTTCATCAACATAAGTTGTTGCAATTTGGGAGGATGATGATCCTTCTGCAAATTGTAGAGCTCGTGATATAACTGTTTATTGTCATTTTGGTGATCCGCATCCAGCCCAATGTTATTTTGGGTGTTACGACGCTCTTTTAGTACCTGCTATTATTCCCACAAGGTGATAGTGGTCGGCATGAGGGCATTGAAAGAGTAAACAAAAACAGACAAAGAAATCAAGAGTAAACAAAAACAGACAAAGAAATCAATCTTCTTCAACACAGGAAGATTTAATACATCATGAGACAAAAGGTGAATAATACATCATGAGACAAAAGGTGAATAATGATATATTAATTTTGTTATTTCTTTTAGGTTTATTCCCCTTTAGTTATTTTATTAATATTTACATTTTTTCCTATTTTCAGTTTTGGAAAAGAAGAGGAAAAGACAACAAGTTTTTTTGTCGTGAGTATTATTGTTACAAGTTACAAATAAGATCCTCAAAAAAGTCAATTTTACTGCATGATGGTCGACTATTACAACAATATGTAGTAGATATGTATGTGGCACTAGATACTTCTAGATTATACTATTTTCGTAATAAACAAGCAGAGATACGTGTTAAGCTGTGTCAAGGAATAGCTGATGGTATTGAAATGGGTGAAAGTAGGGGTCACAAAACTGGTCCAATAATTATTTGGCCCTCAACTTTTATTAGAGGTCCTCGGGATATGCAAACGAGATATATAGACGCTATGACATCAGTTCAAAGATTTGGGAAACCTTATATATTTGTTATATTTCTAATTTAATTAATTATAATTAATATATAAATTGATAAATTAATGTGCCTAATCGAAAACTTTTTTTATTTAATTACTTTTAAAAATTTTTATTTTTATAATTATATGCTCTTTTATTTATTTTTATTTTTTATTTTGTTTTAGTTCTAGCAACTATTACATTATTTTAAAATCTAATTTCTAGTGTATTATTATAGTGTTTTAAATTGCAATCTCAATCCCTTTAACTATTTTTTTAAAATCAGACCCAATAATTTTCAAAATGCCAAACAAGTCCCCGCTGCCACTCTCAGACTATTTCATGTGAAATGCTTAGATTTCTTGAAACTATCTCAGACAAACCAGCTATAGGCCATGGTTTCAGACAAAAACCATCTCCAGATTTCTGATTAAAATGCCATCCTAACTCAAAACAAGCTCTCACACTCTCTCTCTCCCTCTCCCTCACGTTACTCTCTCTCTCTCTCCCCTTTTCTTTTGCTATTCCAAAAACCCAAGCCAAAAACATTCATTCTCAGAAGCAACCAGAAGCCCAAAATCAGTCTTGAAGTCACTAAAATAGTGCATACTTGCTCAATCAGAGGGTAGAGACGTTTACAACAATTTAGAATCTTATTATGAAGTTTTAAATTCTGATTTATTGTGTTTAAATTCGTGTTCTTGGGTGTGGTTATAGCCGTGTTAATGTAAGTTTTGGTTTTTAGCAATTTTGGTGTTGAATGTGGGTTTGCATGGTAGAAATTGTACTAATAATTTCGATTTTTTTCTGAGAATGATGAAAAATGTTTTATAAGGTTCATTTATAGTTTATGAACACTAGATTGATCATATTGCACTTACGAAATCAGATTTAAACGTGTTTTTACATTTGTTTTTATATTTTTAGAATATTTGTGAAAAATATTGTAAAAAAATGATGAACCTGAGTTGCATGTTTGGAAAACTGAGTTTAAATAATTCATAGCATGATATAGAAGCGTTAGAACATGCTTAAAATGCCTTTGAATCGATTTGAGGATGTTTGGTCAATTGCGCTACACCAAGAAGCCCAATTTTGAGCAACCCGAGCCTTTTGTTCCAAATTGAATTTTAATTGTGTTTTTACTTATTTTACTGATTCAAAATTATTGTTTATGTTTCTTAAAGAGGGACCAATCGTCATATGTATAAATATGAGTTTTATATCTTAATAGCACACTAAAAAACCATGTTTTTGCATACTAATATGTTGTACTAAGTTTTGAGATTAATAACTGAGTCTACGAAGTAAATCGAATAGAAATGAAATTAGTGTGGACGTAGATAATCTTGAAACAAAACATATACTAAAATAAATGCTTATTTTGATTAAACAGTTACGGATGACTTGACAATTAATTCAGGAAGAATTTGAAAAAGAGGCAAAAAAAATTTTCAATTGAAGAAATGGTTTTTTTTTTTTTCACCAAAAAATATGTTTTTGAGTAGAAACATTATTTCAGTTTTTTTCAAAAAGATAAAAAAAAAATTGTAACAAGATAAAAAATCTAAACATGATAGAAAAAAAATAGAGCTGTTTTTATACTAAAAAAACTTGTTTTTTGGTCTTAAAAAAAAAGAGACTGTTTGTGCAAAAAGGTTTTTCTTAAAGCTTTTTAACAAAATCTTCCATTCATTCACTTAAGGTTGTTCGTTGTTCTTTTGTGGAGCTAGTGGAGTGGGATTAATGGTAGTAGGAAGTCAAGTAGAACTCTATATTCCTTTCCTTGTTGGCATGACTTTAACAAATTTCTGGCCACATTCTATGATCTTAAGCGTTTTAAAGATTGAATTGCATTTA
>CAMOHE010050442.1:0-38572 GCA_946598075.1 Artocarpus hirsutus | reverse complement strand
CGGGCCGCCCCCCCCCCCCGCCGCCCCCCCCCGGGGGGCGGCAAAAATGTAGTTAATGTGAAGAAACAATGTCCTGATAATGTGCGAACACAAGCAGATTGGGAGGCTGCTTGTGATCACTTCTGTAGTGAAGCTTTTCAGGTTTAAAGTTATAAACTCAATTTTTCATGAGCATTACATATATCAATATAACGTATTAATTTTAATAATTCATCTTTGTAACAGAAAAGGTCAGTGACAAATAAAAGAAATAGAGAAATCCCAAGACCGGTGAGTTGCTTTCAATTTTAGAAAATTGGCGTCAGTGTCATAAACATTCCGATGGCAGATAGGCTAATGATGCTGTAGAGGCTAGATATGTAAGTCATATAACTTATTAAGTTTTAGTTATGAAATTTTGAGTTGGATTGTACTTTACTTTGTAATTTACTTTGTTAAATGGAATGTGCAGAAGAAAATGCTTCAGATGCATACTCAACAAACCCAAGCTGCTACTGCATTTGCTTCTGCTTCTAGTTCGGGCACATCTCAAACGACACATCTCGTGAATAAAGAAGAGATAGCAGAGAATGTGCTTGGATTACATAGAGTGCATAGGAAAGGAGTGGGCCCGAGGCTCACAAAAGACATCCTTGCAGTAGCTACTCTTGAGGAGGCTCGTTCATAGCTACAGGTCCCTCCACAGATGCAACAATGGATGGAAGAACAATCTCAGTATAACACGCAACAAACTCAATATCAAAATCAAATGATGGCAATATTCAAGCATTTATTACCGGATTTAGATTTACCAATGCCACATCCCCCTCTACCACCACCACCACCTCCACCTATTATGTCTTCCTATCCTTTTCAAGAATAAAACAATGATGATGATGATGAGACTGCTAATTTAGGAGATTAGTTTCTACTTTTATGATTTAGACTTGTTGACTTAATGTACGTATAAACTTATTGTCTATATAGTCCTATTTTATTTATATCAAATTTTATTAGTTATTAGTATGATGAGAAATGAAATGAATGTATTTGTGAATTGGTAGTTATTTGTTTGCAGGTTTATTACGGTTAGGGATGAAAATCTAAAGTATGTTAAAAAAAACACCAACGACAATTGTTGTCGCTAAAAGCTTCTTTAGCGACGACAATTGTCGTTGCTATACCATATCATCATTATAATATTATTTGCGATGATATTTGTCGTTGCTATACATTAGAGGGATGTCATTCACGACGATATTTGTTGTTGCTATTGTGGCGTCTGACCCAGGCGTACTCCCTCAAGCCTCCATAGGACCTACCTTGCGGGGCCCCCAGACTTATGGCTCTTATTAGTAAACCATCCCCGTGCCGCCCACTCATCCGTACTGTCCCATCTGGGGCCCTCTGGCCCCTCAGGGTTTTCTTTCGTATTCCTTAGGTTCGAACCTCAAACCTCCCTTAAGAGGTTCTTATTTCCTTCTCAAGTACCAATTTAGTAAGTAGCTCAATTGGTACTCGAGAAGGAAATAAGAACCTCTTAAGAGAAGTTTGAGGTTCGAACCCGAGGGACACTAAAGAAAAACCCTAAGGGACCAGAGGGCCCCAAAGGGGACAGTACGGATAAGTGGGCGGTACAGGGATGGTCTACCAATAAGAACCATAAGTCTGGGGGCCCCACAAGGTAGGTCCTATGGAGGCTTGAGGGAGTATGCCCAGGCCGGATGCCACAACTATACATTAGTGGGATGTCATTGGCAACAACAAATATCGTCGCTATAAGATTATTAGCGACAATATTTGTCGTTGTTATACGTTAGAGGGATGTCATTTGCGATGTATTTGTCGTCGCTATACGTTGGTGGGATGTCATTGGTGACAACAAATATCGTCGCTATAAAATTATTAGCGATGATATTTGTAGTCGCTATACGTTAGTAGCAACAACAAATGTCGTCGTTGTATTTTAGACAATTTTAAAAAATTTTAAATTATGTTCCTAATTAGCGAAGACTTTGTCGTCCCTCATTTTAGCGATGGTAAAATGTCGTTGCTAAATGTCTTTGGCTACAACTTATTAGCGATAACATTTGACGACGACAATTTCATCATTGGATATCATTAGAGATGACTTTTGGAGTTTTAACGACGACAAATGTCGTCTCTAAATGGTCTTCTTCTTGTAGTGTAATTTTGTTCATTTTGTTGTACCTATTTGTAAAATCTTTTGCTTTTTTCAAGATCAAAACGTCAAGCTTGATGAAATCATTCGCCTGTCTACTGAAACGAAGTCATTCTTTGTCTCAAAGCTATATATATATAAATAAAGAAAAAATAAAAAAAAAAAAGATAACCGTAACACTGATGACTGGCTACAAATACAACATCATTTCAGTATTGGGTCCAACTCTCAACACTGAACAAATTACTTCAACAAGCAATCTTCAATTGGATCTACCTCATACAAGTAACCAAGCAAAGGAACAACTTACCTGCAAAGTGAAAAGAGCTTTATTTTTACGAAGTCAATATGATAATATAAAAATTCAAGTGCTATCAGAAAGTGCTTGTGGAGAAGATGATGTCATAAAAGAGAATTAGGTTAAAAAAAAAAAGATTACCGTAACACTGATGACTGGCTACAAATACAACATCATTTCAGTATTGGGTCCAACTCTTCACACTGAACAAATCACTTCAACAAGCAATCTTCAATTGGATCTACCTCATACAAGTAGCCACGCAAAGGAACAACTTGCCTGCAAAGTGAAAAGAGCTTTATTTTTGCGAAGTCAATATGAAAATATAAAAGTTCAAGTGCTATCAGAAAGTGCTTGTGGAGAAGATGATGTCATAAAAGAGAATTAGGTTCTTCAACTTCTGTTTTTTGTATAATTATGGACTCTTCTTAAAATGAGCCAACATTGGTAAAAACTCTTATTTTGCATACTAAAGCATTCCTACAACTTTAAAATAACACCAAAATGAATAAAACCTCTTAACTTGGACTATCAATATATACTCTTTTTGAATCGCTTGAGTACAATTACGAACTAAATGTTTCATGGTATTTATGCGATATAAATGTAATCTTTTGACATTCCACTATTAATATATACTTGTTTTAGGTCTCCAAGTAAATTTTTGTTCTAATTTTTTCCCTGCATTTTTTTTTTCGTATTTTACGTCATTTAAACGTAACTTACTACATGCATTGTGTGGGACCAAACTAGTCCTTTATAAAGTGCACGGTGTCCAACTTATAAACGGAGGGGTAAGTCCGGCACCGGACTAGATCCAAAATCTATATATATAATTGAAGGCAAAGACAAAGCATTTGTGATACTCTACTTGAGAAAGGGGTTGATTATTCAAGGCATTCTATCATCGTTCTAAGGCCTTCATTTTTATTACATCGATGTGGATTGCGTCGTGAAATAGCAATAAAACTTTTCTTGACTTTTGTAATTCGTAGATTAATTAGATAATATTTTGCTTTCAACATAAGAGCTGTTAAGAGTAAAATTAGGGAAAAGGATAGTTTGCTTTTTATATTTGATGATTTTGTGTTATATAAGGGTAAAATTTTGTGAAATATGGAATGGACCTATATATCTATATCTTCTAGCAGGCACATATCGCAAAGAATGCCGGCAATTTGCGTGCATGGAGTACACGCCACGAAAAGAAATTTTCAACAACCCATAATCCCGGAACCCTTAAACCGATGCAGATTCACATGCTTCTTTAATCTTTCCTATCTAGTACTTTGTGGCTAAATTCATCCATTTAGAAAACGTACTGACTTTTTTTGCGTTAAAAAAACAATGTTAAATATGTCAAAATCACAGACATCTCATCATACTTGTCTCCAAATATTGACATATATTTGAGAAAATAGTAGGTATTATTCACAAGTGCGTGGAACATGATCGGCTTGTATCGAATATGATTTTCCAAAAGTACTTTTTTTTTCTTGTCTTTCAAATTACTCACTTTTACATACTTGATTAAAAACTTTTTTATGGCATAGATAAATTAATAACATATATAACTAAATATCAACTATTATTTACTCATGACAGAGAAATTATACATTACATTCAACGGAATAATGAATTTCGATAGATCTAGAAGGGACAAAAAATTGGATCAATTACGGCCAATTGAAGAAATCTTGACTCGGTCTGTGAACAGTAATTTGTTGAGCTAATGAAAAAGTACTGGATATTGCATTAAAAAAAGTACTGACATCACAGAAAAAATATTTAAACATTTAAAAAGATCTGAAAAAGAAAATATCCAGAACAAATTAACTAGTGGAAGACAATAATGGGTTTATGATATTCCAACTTAATATAATTCTCTGAATACTTTTACATTAAGGTATTATCTTCTATTACAAGACTATTAGCATATGTGTTACATGACTTAAACGGCCTCTCTCAAAGAAAAAGACAAAGTACCCAAGAAAGAACAAAAAAATTCAAAAATTAATGACCCAAAAGAAACTATATATAATAAATTAGAAAAGTGCGCCAAGAAAAAGAAAAAGAAAAAGGAAGCCAAACAGAATTAAAGCCAATATTCACATATATCTCCCATCTGAGGGACTTGAATTATATTTGTATAGTACTACACTATGGCTTTGAGGAGGAGCCAAGGTCGCAGAAAAAGACCACCGAGTTTGGATTCTTGTTGTGGCAAGGAGACGAACCGGAGGGAGGGACGAAACCCTTGGGAAGCATCACGGAGAAATTCGGCCTATTCGTTTTCAAGTTCTTGATATTCTTTCTTCTCGTCATCGTCGTTGTCATCGTTGTTTTCTTCTTCTTCCTCTTGTTTCCGACGGGTTCTCGTTGTCGGTCCAAGAAGATCGGCGACGTGTTCTTCATGTAGAACACTTGGACGGAGCCAGCCTTGATGAGGGGCTTGGTTTTGTGATCATCATGTAGTGATGATGATGATGAGGAGGAAATGAGGACGAGAAAGAGAAGAAGGAATGAGAGAATAATGGGACAGAAAGACTTGGACTTGATCAACAACGCTTGACTGAAGAAACCGGCCATGAGATTTGAGAATTAGGGTTGTGCAGTTTCATTTGTGTGATCTCGTAACAAGAATATGATATCTGATCACGAGAGCTAACTGTTGATCCCTAGGAAAACAAAAGCTTTGGCTTTTCGGGTATTGAGTTTGAGAGAGAGATAGAGAGAGAGAGAGGGGGGTATATTCATAAGATACAATGGGTTCAAAGATTCTTATATATACTAGATTTGTTTAGGTTTTGGAAAACAGTAATGAGGAATAATGGTAACGTCCTTGCCATGAGATTTTTGGTTGGTGATACTGATAAAGATTTTATGTGTCGCGAACATGACCAAACTATTTAAACCATATCAAACGCAAAGATGGATGAAGTGGAGAGAGAAATAAAGTGCTTTGTAATTAATAATATCTGAATATGTTGCAATAAATGAGTAATCTCATGTTTCTACTTCTTTCACCAACTTACAATGTTGGCTTAATGATCATGTGGTTCAATTTTTGAATCACGTTTCCCAAAGTTGGGGTTTTTTTTTTTTTTTTCCTATGAATTGTATGGTCAGTCGGCAGTAAAAGTCGTTGGAGTAGTTTGTGTATATGTAGCAAGTAAGAACTGAACAAACAACTGCCCTTTATTATGTAGACGTAATTTCATATTCATTACAAAACCACATTAGTACTAGTGGTTTCTGTACCAAAATCAGGTAGATATTTCATATAGGATTATTTTATCTCTTTGTATTGTGCATTTTGAAATTGTGAAAAATGTGTAACATGTATTTGTAAAATTTGCAAATTTATAATATTTAGTTCAACAATAATTATTTCCTTGTAGTCACCAATTAGAAACTTTCTTTAAAAGAAGGTAAAAAAAAGGTGTCTTTAAGCCAAGTTACAAAGGGTGAATTCATCGTTGATGTTTTGTTACTGGTTTATCCATAAACTATACGGTGTAAATTTGCTAATTTAGGGTTATGATATACTATGCAGTGACTCAGTAAAGATACAAATTTAAAATAAATTTAATATTTAAAAGTACAACATTAAGAAAATCTAAGACAACATGGTACACTTTTTCAAAAAACTCAAAAATACAAGGTATAAAATTACACCACACAATAAATTTGCAAAAATAGAGTCGAATCAATTTTTTTTTTGAAATGTTTTAAGGATAACAAAATTACATAAAATTCAAATATTATAACCCAATTATCTATGAATCTTAGAAAGAGATTAACCTCTAATCAAGTTAGACCCAACTTAACAAAGTAACTGTAACATGTCTCAAGTCAGGCTCAAGCTAAACGAACAAGTCTATAAGTCTATAGAAACGTATAAATGATATTCTCTCTTTAAATCTAACAGACTTGAAGAAAGTAATTAATTTCGCCCCTTTAGGTTGTAGAATTTTTAACATTGATTGATACTGCTATAGCTTAGGCCAGCTAGTTAATAACAAACTTTAATTTTAAATTGGTGCGGTAGATGGCTCTTTACTTGCGGTAGGTCATGAAATCAACCAATATGACTGAACAGAGTAAATACAATTGGAGCCAATGTCAGTCTCTCTTCGCACATTCAAAGATAACGTTTTCCCAAACTGATCAATGAGGTAGGTACTAGGTAGCAATATTTCTCAATCACCTGTAAATTAACAGAACACATAAATGCTGTCTGTTCCACTGGTTTAATGTGTCCGATAATACTAAAACTTTAATGTCGACGTGGATTTCTTGAAGTAGCTTGTTAACAGAGTAACATACTTGCATTGATGCGATTAAAATGGTATCTATATTAAAAGTATCAGGAATTTTTACAACACAGGAACTGTATTCTTACCCTACCAATAGAAATCCTTGTTTTAGTCGTTAATTAAATTAATTTTTTAATGTTGTGATCCACGTTAAAATTTTACTGCACAGTAAATAAACCGTTCCTAATCATAGATCAAACAGTTGAAAGATTAATTCAATGACTGAGATAGTTCCTATCACTAGAGTAAAATACAGTTCCTACTATAAGAATTTCCAAAAATATTTACGACTATTCATAGTCAAAGTTCATGAGTTGTATATAAGCTATCTGTGGGTGTTAAAATTCTATTTTTGTGTTATGCATCTTAAAAAATCACAACAAGAGAATGTTTATTCCCTTTATATGTCTCTAAATGATGTCTCCTCCTAACATACCAAGAGGGAAAAAGCTTAGAAAGCCCTTTAAAAGGGGTGGTATCTTGGGTAGCCATACAGGCTAGGGCCATTGATATGATGAGAGCTTTAGCCGTTACTCCCTCACCCTCCTCAACAAAAGAAGTAGCCTTGTTTTGCATACATGTTGCCTTGTTTATGATTTATTGTTTCGGCTCTCGATGCCTCATTTTTGCCTAATTGTCTTGATTGTTGCCACTTATTGAATTGTCATGACACCTTAGCTAGCAACATAGTTTACAATCATGGTCAGCCTTACAGGCAACGTTCTGGCTGGCTTGTTAGCCACAACGGGTGACGCTGTTGCCGCATGACCCACCTACACAAGGGTCGAAGTAGCTGGTCTTCGCATAATCATCTCTTTCTAAAACTCTTAATGTTATGAGAATCTCTATAGCATTAACAAGCTGAACCTTTTCTCCTCCCGAAAATAGTCGGCACATCTAAGCTCCTCAAACTCCTCCATTGCACCCCCAACAATTATCAACCCATATGATAACAATCCTCTCTTATCTCTATCAACGCTACCTCTCTAATATTAATCAATTTACTTCCTCCAACTACGCATCGCCGCGATTTTAGTTTCATGTTATTCTCACAGGGTATTACCATATGGAGTACATTGACGGAACCCTTGCTTATCCTTCACAAATTCTTACCTCCAACAACGACAATACTCCAAATTCAGACCACTAGTTTTGGACGCAACAAGACCACCTTAGTGCAATCGCTAGCTCGATTTCTCCAATCTTGTTCCCTTTATTGCTTCTGCGTGAACCTCTCGTAAAGCATGGAACATATTACTCAACACATATGCCAAGTTGTCTAGTGGACGACTTGAGCAATTGAGAGAGGATCTTCGTCTTTTCATTAAAGGAACTCAGTCAATTAGTGACTATACGCAACATGCAAAAATTACCATTGATGAACTTGCAATGCTCCGCTGTTGGCCATGATGATTTTATATTGACAATTCTTTGCAGTCTCAATGAAGATTACAAGGACCTTATCTAGTCACAGATGTTCGTGAAAAATGATACCTTCGTTGAGCTGCATGAAGATCTTATTAACTACGAGGCACATCTCAACCACAAAGCTAGAAAGAAAGCAAATTCTTCCCACATGCCCGCTTCTGCTAATGCCATACATAAACCCTCCTAAAATCAACTGAAACCTAGACCACCAAACCTTCCTTCATACTCACCCTAAAATAAAAGTTGTCCATCATTTTTTCCTTCCATGGCCTTAACTCCCCCTTACCAATCCAACTCTCAATATCGCAAACCACGTCCTTACCTTGAAAAATGTCAATTTTGTGATCAATAAGGCCATTTTGCAACTTGTAGTTTTCTATTCAAATATAAACCTTGGGCCCACAACCCTCAACCAAACTGCCCACCACTCTATCTTACATTCCTTAAGCTCTCTTTATTGCTCCTCTTGCAACCTCTGAAACTAAATGGCTTCTTAATTCCAAAACATCCTATCATATGGTGTCCAATCTCTAGTATCTCTCTCTTCATTTTGAATACTTAATGATAGACATCCTCGTTGGAGACAACACCGACCTTCGCATCACTCACATCAGTCCAACTGTTATTGTCTTCTTCTAAATCATTCACTCTAATTTTTTTTTTTTTTTTTTTTTGTGTCTCTCCTATGAAAATAAAAAAAAAAAGTTTTGATACTCATGTCTAATTTCATCATTGGAAGTTTAGTGGTCCTTCCAAATTTGACACAACGTCATCTAATTAGCTACCAGATCCAGTAATTAATCTTGGTAAAGGCAATAAGTAGGAGTACAAAAATTACACTCCTAAAAGAGGTTAAAAAATTGCTTGGTTATATATATATATATATATAAAGGCTTATCTACAGTTCCATAAGCTATATAAAGATATAAAGGCCAGTATACAATTCCATATATTTGTATTTTCACCAGTTCCAAAGAAACAGTAAACCAGTAAAACACATGACGTGGAAAAATAAATCCTTTTTCTATTAAATTTAATAGTGAGCTTTTATCGAGGACATCTAAGGGCAATAATACTTTTCTGCTAACCTGTAACCGGTTTGCACTTTCTACTTAGTGCATGCACGAGGAACTCTATTTCGGAAAATATAGGCTTGGGCCTCATATCGGCGAAAAGCCACAAATGAAAACCCAGTGTATTGATTGTGGTAAATTATCTTTTAAAAAAAGTAGCAAATTAACTTTCAATTAAGGTTAAAATGTTGGGTAATCCAAAAAAAATCACCTATTAACTTTCCAATTTCCATGAAATATAGAGACAATATATAGGGTTAAACGATATGGACTCTAATTTACTATCTATTTTTTAATGTCTTAAATGATGTCCAATTATTTGTATTATCACACATTAATTAATGAGAACATATAAAGTTTAATTAAACACTACTTTAAACTTTTTAAATGATGCGTCCTATAGGAAGTGGTTAAAAACCATTTGGGACACCAAAATTAGACAGAGAATTTGAATTCAAATAATGGAGTCATATTTTTGAATGATTGATTAGTGACACAATTATCTTTTTTCTTTTAAAATGGAAGCATGGGTTATAATTATAATTTTTATTATAAATTACAGACACAACTAAATTTTTTAAAAAATAGAAAAAATCAAGCTTTTAAAAATGAATGAGTGCATAAGTCCTACTTAACATAATGTGGCTCTAACATTGTGTTGAAAGGAGAACTTCAGAGAGAGGTTTCAAAAATTTAAAGAAATAGCCATGTAAGAAAATTGGGATTTTGAAAATTCTAAACATTTTTTGAAGAACATAATTATAAATATATATTTCTTTGAAAATAATGAATATGAAGGAAATGCTATGAAAATAGCAGATCCTGCAAACTAACTAAATTAAATAGCTGCTTCCAAAATAATTAGATTAAGTGACAAATTTTAAATCCCAACGGCAAAAAACATTATAAGATTCCCAATTTTGCCTCAACAGTCATCTTCTCGATCACCATCATCCTCGTCTCTAGTATTAGGCATAGTGTCCTAAAGAAAAAAATGTTGTAATATGTTTTTGAAGACTCTTTATCAATAAAGAGTTTATTTATTATTCATATACTAAATCTTGCCCTCTTTATATTCATTTCTATTGAATGTATGAAAAGTAAATAAAAGTTTGAGACTATCGGCTTAAAGCTTTAAGAATCATGCATATGATAGACAAATTATACGAAACACATGAATCTTAAAGACGATGGTCTAAATCATAAGATTCGCAATCGAGAAATAAAGTTACGCACTTTATTCATGCTAAGATTGTTATGTTATCTACATCTCAATAGGAGATGGCTTGTATGAGTCATTAGAGTGGGACTCTATGAGTAGTAACATTGGTGCGTTGTCATAGGTGACGATATATTAGATTGAGACATAAAAGTTGAATTGATTTGGTTAATAATTCTATTTGTGCAAATCAATTCGCTTTAGACAATCATATGTATTATGTCTTAATTCTGAAATGACTAATGAGCCTATATTTTTTACTTATGTCTTTTGATGTACTAAAGGGTGACATCCTAACAAAATGATAGTATGCATACCTATACGTTGGAGTGATGACTCTTGATTCACGTAGACTCATTATTCATTGATATGGAATCCATAGCTTTTTTGTAGAATAAATGATATTCTTTTATATGCATTATTCTGTAATTAGAATATTAAAGCGCTCAATCATTTGGATACATAAGTGTAACTGAATGGTATACTATCCATGGATGGTAAGTATTCCAATAGTGTGATAATAGAACATAAGATAAAAATAATCAGGAACGTAATATGAAATTTATCCTAAAGCCAATTATGAATATCCTATGGAGAAGTAACACATTATGATATGTCATAGACAGTTAGCTTATTGAAGCTTCGTAATTTTAATAGTTTGAGAGTACGGCTCTAAGCTTTTAGTGGAGTAGCATTAGAGTTGATAATTATAAAATATATATTTGGGATATCATATTTTATAATTATAGGAGCTTAAACTATATATGTCTATTGGGTCCTCTTTGCTAGCATATTATAAATCCTGCAATGATACGGCATGTTTTTTCTACATATTAGTTACATTAAATTATTAGATTGGCTAAAATTTGATCATATTGGATTTAATAATTCGTGTTAGTTTATCAGTTGAATTAATTTTGTAAATTAATTCAAGATAAACATGTTGAATTATTTGAATAATATTTAATTTTCTATGGGATTATCTAAATATGACTGTTTTAATCACTACTTTATTGGATTATTTAAATTAAAATTGAGGCTCTATCTAAGATTTCTTGGGTGAAAAATAAGATATTCTCAAGGATCAAAATTATCATAAGTTTGACAGGCCGGTGAGAAACTTCACCTTACTGATGGAGTAAGTTCGGCAGGGCAATCTCTCTAAATTGGCTTGCCGATTGTGTGATACTCTATATACACATTATTTATGCTTTTTTCATAAGAAGTTGATCTAAACTTGAATTTTGAGCCTAATCTAATAATGTTTAATCCCATATTCGACCACTATAAATAAGGGTGAAATTTTTTAGTTATTTAGATCATTTGAGAAGCATAGAGTGAGTACTCTAGTTTAAGAAACTCTAAAACTCCCTAAGAACTATTGTTCAATATCAAAAACCTTAATGCAAGGTATTTTCAAGTGGTTGGAAAGAGAGTCACTAGAGGAAAAGTTTCGATCGTAGATGAAGAATATCAAAGAAGACTAGTTAGTTAAGGTTTTTTTAGAACGTTCTTTTGCAGACAGATTTGAGCCCCCTTTAGTATACCAAAGAAGTTAATAAGATTTGCCATTAATTTATGTATTTAGCATGTCAAACTTGTGTTTTTTAAAAATACTCTAATTTAAAATTTGTATCAGAGATTAGTTTTTATGTTGATTTTTGGGTATTTACATTCTAAATATTTTCAAGTGATTGGTGGTCTATCATCACCAACTAGAAATTATTATTTTAATTTTAAATTTGTAAAATTTTGTAATTAAATAATCCTTGGAATTGCAGATGGATCTAGAAGATAGAAATGACAAGAGTTTCATTGTTTTTCTATGTTTATAAATTTTTATGTTTTTGATTTATTGAAAATGTGATTGAAAAACTAATTGAAAACTATTTTCTAGAAAAACATGAGTTCAGCTCGATCGACAGGATGGTCGTAGATCGGCAGACTGAACTTCCAATTTGATAAGCCGGTAACGGGGCAGAATGCTTTTCAAAAGGTGTATTTTTTGCTATAGTTTTTTATTTTATTTTTTGAGACAATTCTAAGAAACATGAAATTTTATGATGACTAGAAAACTAAAACTTTTGATCTATAAAGGATTGAAGAATTAAAGATAAATGCCACATAAAGAAAGATAAAACTTGAAGATATAAGATGAAGAATCAATAATATATTTCACTTGATCTTTGTAATCTTTATTAGGATGGAACCTTGATATTACGGCTATTTATTTATTATTTTGCTTATGGCTTTGCATGTTTTTTTCCTTATCTACATTATAATACGATTTGCGATATATGTTGACAACATGTCATGTAGAATAGGGAGTGCTATTCATTAAAAATTGTTCATACATGTTAACATAAAACCATGACTTTTAAAATAGTGAGTGGGAGAAGGTTTTCAAAAAGAGGACCTATGGCCTCCATCATTGGTCCATAGGTAGCACATGGTGGTTTTGACCCCCAGGAAGGGATTTTTATCATGTACTTGGTTAGATCTCCAAAGGATAACTTAGTTTAGCTTGATTTATCATTGTATACCCCTAGGTGGCGATTATAAATCATGGATAAAATAGTCAAAATAATGGTTATAGACTCAAGATTAATTTTATTATTAACCTCCCTTAGGAGCTATGTTAATGAAATTAATACCAAAGAAAACGACTATTGATATATGTTAGATCAGACAAGTCTTGGATGGTATATATTAATTAGAGAAGATTCATGTTTCTAATTGAATTTAGCAAGTCTCCCCTAGGCAGCTTGTTGGATTCTGAGTTAGGAACTATCATTGTATGGTTGTAATTTTTTCAAGGTTTTAACATATAAGCACAATTGTATGTTTACTTGTTTGTGTTATCTTACTAAATTGTTATAGAATGTTTGCTTATATTTGGTATATGAATCTTTATTATAGATTAAAATGTCTAAAAACTCTTTATCATCGATACTCAACAAAAACATGTTAACTAGTGAGAATTATAATGATTGGAAAAGGGATCTAAATATCGTTCTTTCTTTTAAGAAACTAAAATTTATGCTGACAATACCATGGAAAGATGCTAATGATCCATAAACGAGCAAATCCAAGTGTATGATCACTAGAAAAATACTAATGATCAGGCCCCTTATTATGTTATGGTTAGTATGGATAATGTGCTGTAGGGTCAACGTTTAGATGATGAGATTGCGAAGCAGATCTTAGATAATCTTGAAGACAAGTTTGGAGGCTAGCCCTTACATAACGACAGGGGGTTCTTCAAAAACTTCTAAACTGCAAACAAAGGCCGGGGATGTCTATGAAAGAGCATATGATGTTGGTCATGGGTTACCTCATTGAGGCTCAAACCAATGGAGTTGGCATTGATGCTAATACACAGATGACTATAATCTTTGAGACTCTATCTAAAGAGTTTATTTTGTTTAATGCTTCATTTAATTTGGGCAATAGATGAGATATGACATTGACTGAATTAATGAAGCAGTTATAGGAGTTCAAAAATCTGATCAAGGAAACTCTTGCTGGTAATGAGGCTAACTTGGCAGCTACGTGTGGTTCCAATCTTACCCTAGGGAATGGAAAGAAGCTGAGGGTTAAGAATAGGAAGTCTTCTATCCTGACAAAAGGTAAGGACAAGAAGAACAAAAAGAAGAACTTAAAGAAGCTGAAGTGCTTTTTTTGTAGGAACGTTGGGCACATTAAGAAGAATTGCAAGGAATTCCTTTCTCTAGGAAGTAAGTGTGAACTTCTGGTTATTGAAACTTGTTTCGTTGAGGAATTAAGTGACATTTATGTCATAGATTCTAGAGCAACCAATCATGTTTGTATTTCTCTATAGGGGTTCAAAGAAACGAGAAGTCTACTGCATGAGGACTTCATGTTACGGATGGGTGATGGATCCTTAGTGTTGGTTGAAGCAGTAGGAGATCTCCATATTTATTTTGATAATTATATGATTTTAGTTTTGAAAGATTTTTTTTATGTTTCTAGACTTAAAAGGAATTTAATATTTGTAGCTTGTTTATTTAAAGACTCTTATTTAGTATCTTTTAAAATAAAGTGGTGATTTGTAAAAATAAATATTTTATCTGTGATGGATGGATGCAAAACAATCTCTATTTTATCAAACCAAAGATGGAGATATTGCTTAACAGTAAGGTTAATGATAATAAATCAAAAAGACTTAAGACTTTTCACTCTAATAAGACTTATCTTTGGCATTTGCGATTAGGTCATATTGGCTTAAATAGAATTCAAAGGTTGGTAAAGGATGGACCTTTAAGTCACTTAAAGATGGAATCTATACTACAATGTGAATCTTGTTTGGAGGATAGAATGACCAAAAGACCATTTGAGTCTAAAGGCAATAGGGCCAAAGGGGCTCTAGAACTTATGCATAGTAATGTTTGTGGTCTCATGAACATCAGGGTACATAGAGGGTATGAGTACTTTGTCACTTTTATTGATGATTGCTTAAGATATGGGTATATCTACCTAATGCATTATAAAAGTGAAGCTTTTAACAAGTTCAAAGAGTTTTAGGCTAAAGTGGAAAAGCAATTAGATAAACCCATAAGGCACTTCGATCCGATTGAGGTGGAGAATACCTCTCTGATGAGTTCTTGGGACACTTATTAAAGAATGGGATTTTATCCCATTTGATTGCGTCAGACACTACGCAGCAAAATGACATAACTGAGAGAAGGAAAAAGACTTTATTGGACATGGTTAGGTCCATGATAAGTTATTCGAAATTACCTTTATCCTTTTAGAGATATGCACTACAAACCGCATGTTATCTTTTGAGCAATGTGCCTTTAAAATCAGTTCCTTAAACTTTTCATGAGTTATGGACGGCTAGGAAGACATCCTTAAACCATATTCATATATGGGGATATCTAGTTATGTCTTGTATAAGGAAGCAAATAAGTTGGAAGCACACTCGAAAGTTTGTGTGTTTGTAGGATATCTAAAAAGGACTAAATGGGGTTTTTTCTATAATTGAAAAGAAAATAAAGTCATGGTTTAAACGAATGCAACATTCCTTGAAGAAATTTACATGAGTGACTTAAAGCCTCGAAGTAAAGTGGTGCTCAAGGACTTGGCAAGTGATTCAATCACTCTGAGGGTTCCAATTGAAACCAATCCAATCAATGTAGAAAAACTGATTGAACAACAACCTAATGGGCTTGGGCGTAGTGGGAGGATTGGGCGTCAACCCGAGTGGTATATGTCCATTGGTGAAGCCTACCTAGCTGATCCAACTGAACATGATAGGGATCCTTATATTTATACAGAAGCTATAGAGGATGTTGATTCAATGCTCTGGACAAAATCCATGAACACTAAGATGAAGTCTATAGAGACTTATCAAGTTTGGGAACTTATGGGTCTTTCCAAGGGGTAAAATCCATAGGGTGTAAGTGGATCTATAAGAGAAATAGAGGAGCAAATGAGAAAGTTGAGCCCTAAAAGGCTAGACTGTTAGCTAAGGGATATACATGAAAAGAAGGAATTGATTACGAGGAAACCTTTTTGCCTGTTGCTATGCTTAAGTCCATCCACATTCTCTTATCCATATCTACCACTCTCGACTACGAGATTTAGCAAATGAATGTCAAGATGGCTTTTCTGAATGGCTATCTTGATGAGTCTATATATATGGTGTAGCCAGACGGGTTCAAGGCTAAAGGTCAAGAGGCTAAGGTCTGTAAGCTATTAAAGTTAATTTATAGACTTAAGTAGGCTTCCTATTCTTGTAACATAAGATTTGATTAGGTGATCAAGACTTATGGATTCGAATAAAATGTGGACAAACCATGTGTTTACAAACACATTAAAAATGGAAAGATGGTTTTTCTACTGCTCTATTTAGATGATATTCTGCTAATTAGCAATGATGTTGGGGTATTGTCATTGATCAAATTATAGTTGATCAAGTAGTTTGATATGAAAAAACTTAGGTGAAGCAAATTATATTCTCGGTATCTAGATCTTTCAAGATAGAAATAACAAAATAATAGCTTTATCTCAAGCTGTATGCATAGATAAAATTCTCGGGAAGCATGCAACGTAGAATTCTAAGAAAAGTGGGCAACTATCTAGGCTTGTAATTCCTCTTTCTGAGAAAGACTCACCAAAGTCTAATGAAGAAAGAGAATACATGAAGAAGGCACTTTATGCTTCAGCAATGGGTAGTCTCAGGTATGCAATGCTTTGCATATGACTGGACATTTATTATGCAATCAAGATAGTAAGTCGATTTTAGTCAGATCCAAGATCAAATCACTAGATTGCGATCAAACATATTTTCAAGCACCTAAGAAGGACTCAAGGGCATATGCTTGTGTATTTGGGTGAGGATCTAACACCTCTAGGATACACTAATTTGGATATCCAATCCTCTCTGGATTTGAAAAGATTGACTTCTAGTTCTGTGTTTACTCTAGGCGACAATGCTATTGTTTGGAGAGTGTCAAGCAAGATTACACTTCAGATTCAAGGGTAGAGGCCAAGTATGTGGCAGCTAGTGATGTTGGGTTTTGTTGGATTTTGTGATTCAAATAAGCAGCAGAAAATAAAAATTAATTCCCACAAATCCCTTGCAGGATCCATGCAATTCGATTAGATTGATAAGAAATTCATAGAATCTTACTAGGATAACAAAAAAGGCAAGATTTCTAGAAAGAAGAGAGCGGTTTCACTCCGGTGACACCCTAACTTGAGCTTTTCATATTCGGGATCGGATTCAGACGTTGTTACTTAAAGCAACGCCCTCTGTAGGTATCCACATGAATAGACTTCTCAAAAAATTGAATTGGTGTGCTAACACCTTCTCCTTACATTAAATGACTCTCTCAATTTTAGGGTTTTTAATGTTTTGCCTTTTAGAATAAAAGAATGCCTTTGCTTATCTTATTTGGCCAGAAACCTAAAACAGATATATATATATATATATATATTGACTTTGAGATAGAGTCAGATTTTAACTAGGGCAACTATAATTCAAATATGAATCATAGAATCTAGACAATGTTAGATTTAATGAACCTAGACATATCTAGTACATTGAATCAGCAAGACATTATGATTACCTAAGTCATGCGAATGTCAATAATCTGATATAACCTAATCCACAAAGAGTATCAAAATCCTTTTGTCACTAGATACCTTGATTGAACATAAGGCATGGTTTTTGTCATCCTTATACTATTCAATCATATTATTTCTCGATCTTAAGTAGACTAATATTGGTAACCCTTATCAATTCATTCCAGTATGGCCATACATTTTTCTTCAGTCTAACTTATCGAGGGGCCTATAGATATCTTTCTCGTAATAAATGAGGGACAAATTCCTTCTTAATCACTCACATTCCTCACATGATTCACTCTATATCCAACAATAATCCATTCCATCATCCTGTTAAAGATAATATTAGAATGTGTTAAAATATAAAACTTGTCATATAGGAAACAATGGTGATTTCAGGTCAGAGGACTAGGATAATACTGTTATGATAAGAATCACTTATGACAATTATCCATACAGTATTCTTATAGCGGGTCGATCCAATATATCATTTCTCAAATATGTATCTATGAGTTGACTTAGTTTTTCATACACATGATTAGTAAAACATAATCATCAGTCAAACTTTATACTAGTCTTCATTCATTATTATCCCAATAATAATGACTGACTAGGGATAATTTAGAATAGAATTTAATTTTCACCTAAGAGTTTTACTATCAAGTCACATACTTGACGACCTTAGGCAGAATTAATTATTTATGGAATTAAAAAAAATAATGAAAATGCCTCTTTATTAATAAAATGCAAATGTAACGAAGTCAAAATATGGTCATTATATAATTGGCCTAGGGCACGTCACTAACAAGTGATGCTTCGAAAGAAGCAGTGTGGCTCCATAAGTTCTTTGGGGATCTTGAGGTAGTTTCTGGTATGTATAAGGCGATGTCAGTAATAGCTAATGCTAAGGAACCAAGGTTTCGTAAGAAGAGTAAGCATATTCATCGTAAATATCATGTGATAAAAGACTTCATTAAGGGCAGGCATGTTGGGTTTTGTTGGATTTTTTTAAACAAATAAGCAGCGAAAAATTAAAATTAATTCCCACAAAACCCTCGCAGGATCCATGCAATTCAATTAGATTGATAGGAAAGTCATAAAATCTTACCAGGATAACAAAAAGAGGCAAGATTTCTGGAAGGAAGATAGCGAGTTCACTCCTATGACACCCTAACTCGAGCTTTTCGTATTCAGGATTGGATTTAGACATTGTTACTCAAAGCAATGCCCTCTGCAGGTATCCACATGAACAGACTCTCTCAAAAACAAATTGGTGTGCTAGCATCCTCTCCTTACAGTAAATGACTCTCTGTCTAATTTTAGGGTTTTTAGTGTTCTTGCCTTTTGGAATAATAGAACGCCTTCTTTTTCCTTAATTCAACTAGAAACGCTAAAACAGATATATATATCTGTTAACTTCGAGATAGAGTTAGATTTTAACTAAGGTAAATTGTAATACGAATATGATTAAGAGAATCTATATAATATTCGAATATGATTCAGAGAATCTAGATAATATTGTAATTCGAATATGATTTAGAGAATCTAGATAATATCACTAATTCGAATATGATTTAGAGAATCTAGATAATGCAGATTCAATGAACCTAGACATAATTAGTACATCAAATCTGGACATTATTAGGTTCATTGAATCTAGACACAGTAAATCACAAATTTGTTTTTGGTCTGTTCTAAGTGCGCAACCCTATAGGTTCACATAACGTTGGTAGTGGGCTTGAAATTATGTTTCTAGCCCACAAATCATAAGCGGCCTCTAGCAAGACATTATGATTGCCCAAGTTATACGAATGTCAATAATCCAACATAACCTAATCCACAATAAGTATTAAAGTCCTTTTGTCACTAGATTTATTGATTGAACATAAGGCATGGTTTATGTCATCCTTATACTATTCAATCATATCATTTCTCGATCTTAAGTAGATGATATTGATAACCTTTATTAATTCATTCTAGTATGGCCATACATTTTCTTCAATCTAACTTATCGAGGGGCCCATAGATATCTTTCTCATAATAAATAAGGGACAATCTCCTTCTTGATCACTCACATCCTTCACATGATTCACTCTATATCCAATAACAATCTATTCCATCATCCTATTAAAGATAATATTAGAATGTGTCAAAATATAGAACTTGTCATATAGGAAACCATGGTTATTTCAGGTCAGAGGACTAGGATAATACTATTGTGATGAGAATCACTTATGACAATTATCCATATAGTATTCTCATAGTTGGTCGATCCAATACATCATTTCTCAAATATGTATATATGTGTTGACTTAGTATCTCATACATATGATTAGTAAAACATAACCATTAGTCAAACTTCATACTAGTCTTCATTCATTATTATCCCAATAATAATGACCGACTAGGGATAATTTATAATAGAATTCAATTTTCACCCTAAGAGTTTTACTATAAAGTCATATAATTGATGACCTTAGGCAGAATTGACTATTCATGGAATTAGAATCAAAAACAATAATGAAAATTCCTCTTTATTAATAAAATGCAAATGTAACAAAGTCAAAATGTGGTCATTACGTAATTGGCCTAGGGCACATCACTAACAGGGCATGTTGCTGTTAGACGTGTATGCCCTAAGGAGTAAAAATGTAATATGTTTTTGGAGACATTTTTATCAATAAAGAATTTATTTATTATTTGTATACCAAACCTTGTCCTCTTTACATTCATATTTGTTGAATGTATGTTAAGCAAACAATAGTCTAAGAGTGTCAGTTTAAATCTTTAAGAATTAAGCATATGATGGACAAATTATGCGAAAGACACGATTCTTAAAGTAACGGTCTAAAATGTAAGATCTGGAATTGAGGGAATAAAGTTGGGTGCTTTATTCATGTAAAGATTGTTATGTTGTCTATATCCCTATTGGGAGATGGTTTGTCTTGACCATCAGAGGTGGACTCTATAAATAGAAACATTGGCACGTTATCATAGGTGACGATGTGTTGGATCAGGACATAAAGTGAATTGATTTGGATTAATAATTCTGTCTCAGCAAATTTATTCACTTTAGACAATCATTTGTATTGTATCTTAATCTTGAGATGAATAGTGGGCCCATTTCTTGACTTATCTCTTTTGATATACCAAAGGGTGACACCTATATTTTAATAATGGTATGCATGTCGGTACATTGGAGGCATGACTCTTGATAGTGTAGACCTGTTATTCATAGATATGGAATTATAGCTCATCTTTAAGAGTAGTGTTATCCTCTTATATGCGTTATCCTGTAATTGAAAAACTGATGCACTTAATCATTTGGATACATAGGTGTAACCCAATGGTATATTGTCTTTGGATGGTAAGTTTTTCGATGGTGAGATAATGAAACGTAAGATAAAAATAATCAGGAAGATAAGATAAAACTTATCCTTAAGCAGATTATGGATAATCCTATAGAGATATGATACACTATGATATGTCATGGAGACTTAGCTATACGGGCTTCATAATTCTATATATTTTGAGAGTGTAGCCCCAAGCTTTTAGTGAAGTAACGTTGGAGTTGATAATTATAAAATGTATATCTAGGATATTGGGTTTCATAATTATTGGAAGCTTGAACTATATAGATCCATCAGGTCCCCTTTGCTAGCTAACAAAAATCCTATAACGATACGGCATGTTTTCCAATAATTGGTAACTTATGTTAGATTTATTAGATTGGTTGAAATTCAGAAGAATCAAATAATTCATGCCTGTTTATCGGTTGAATTAATTTTGTGATAAAATTAATTCAAGATAAACTTGTTGAATTATTGGGATCGGATAATTCTTTTCTGTTTATCAATTGATTTAATTTTGAATAAATTCAATCAAGATAAACTTGTAGAATTATTATGAATTCATTTATTTTCCTAGGGATTATCTAGATAAAGTTATTTTAATTAGATAACTTCTCTATTAGGTTATTTGAATTAAAACTGAGACTCTATCCTTTTGAATCTCAGGTGGAAAATAAAAGATTCGCTAAGATTTTTATCGACAGTTCGGAATGTCGATTCTCAGGTTTAGCCTGTCGATGGGACAAGTTCGGCATGCCTATTAGACAAATCGGCATGCCGATCATGCAAAAAAAAAAGATCACGCGTTTTCACATAGATATTATTAAATATTGATCCGAATTTGATTTTAATTCAAATTTTGAGGCATTATCTAATAAGGACTGACTCTTGGATCCAACCTCTATAAAAAAGGAGTGAGTGTCATTATTATTTAGATCAATTGAGAGATTAAAAGTGATACTCTATAAGTGAGATTCTGAAACTCCATGAGAGCTCTTGTTCTTAAATCACAAACACTAGCTTTGGGATTTCTCAATTGGTTGGAAGGAGAGTCACCTGGTGGAAGAGCTATATGTGTGAGCCCACGCTCCCTTTGATCTTGGATAGAGAATAGCAAAGAAGGCTAGTTGGTTGAGGTCCTTCTGGAACGTTACTTCTCTTCACTGATTGTAGGAGCTTTTCGGCACATAGAGGTTAGTAAGATCTTGTTAATTTATGCATATAGCATGCCAAACTTGTGTTTTAAAAAATACTCTGATATAAAATTTTTAAAATTTCGCTGCGTACTATTTTTCTAACAATTGGTATCAAGGCCATGGTTTTACGAGTTTATGATCATGCTATATGTATAAATTATGTGATTTTGATCTCTCCTATGCTTGAATTTAATTTTATAAAGAGTTGGCACTCTAGGTTTCTATATAATATTATATATTGTCATGGATTATATGGTGAATATTTATTAATTAATTATGGTTGATTAAATTATTATTTAATTATTTATTAATTAATTAATTTATACCGGTCATGGTTCTTTAGAGGTTAGAATGTATATCTAGGTTTTTCATGTAATTAGATGGCAGACTATCATCTCCGCCTAGGAATTATTATTTAATTTTAAATTTGTAAGGATTTTGCAATTAAATAATTATTTGGAGAAGACAGACCTAGAAGATGGATGATGGCATTCCTAGGTATTTCTTGAGCCTGTAATTTTATGTTTTTGAATTGCTGAAAATAAAATTGATGAATTGCATTAAAAATTGTATTTTCTAGAAAAGGTGATTTCTGCTCGGTCGGCATGCCGAAACCCCAGTTTGGCAGGCCCATGGTCGTAGATTGATAGGCCAAACGTGAGGTTTGGTAGGCCATCAATAGGGTAGAAATTAAGTGGCTCTAGCGGTAGGTTGAACTTTTAGTTCAACAAGCCAATCTGTCATGAATCGGTAGGCCGATCTGTAAAGATCGACAGGCCGGTGGATAATGACCAGCAGGCATATCACCTAGATCGGATTATTGATAGAGAGTTGAAAATTTTTCCAAAAAAGGTGCAGTTTTCGGTGTAGTTTTAATTTTATTTTTGGGACAATTCTGAGAAACATTAAATTTGGATATGACTAGAAATATGGAGTATTCAATCTATGTGGGATTGAAGACTTGAAGATGGGCATTACATAAAGAAGGATACAGCTTGAGGATTCAAAAATGAAGAATCAATAATATGTTTCTATTATTCTCTTGTAATCTTTGTTTTTCTATTCTCTAGGGTGGAACCATAATGTCACGGTTATTTATTATTACTTTGCTTGTAGCTTTGCTTGATTGCTTTGTTTGTCTACATTATAATATGATTTGCCATGTATATTGATAACATATCATATAGAATAGGGAGTGCTGCTCATATTAAAATTGTTCATGCATGTTCTTAAAATAAAACCTTGATTTCAAAAAATTGAGTGGGAGAAGGTTTTTGAAGAGAGGACCTAAGGCCTCCATCATTGGTCCATAGAAAAAACAAAGTGGTCCTAACCCCTAGGAAGGGATTTCTATCATGTACCAGATTGGATCTCCGAGAAGATAAGGTATTTTAGCATGATTTATGGTTGCACACCCCTAGGTGGTGATTATAAATCATGGATAAAATATTGAGATGATGGTTATACACTTATGTTAATTTTATTATTAACCTCCTCTATGAGCTCTATTCATAAAATTAATGGCCAAAGAAACGATTATTAATATATGCTAGATCATACAGGTCCTGGATGGCATATATTAATCAAGAGGGGATCTGTGTTCCTGATTGAATTTGGCATGACTCCCCTAGGACCTTGTTGAATTCTGAGTTAGGAATTATCGTTGTAAGGTTGTGATATTTTTAAGGTTTTGACAGATAAACACATTTGTATGTTTTTACATTATTGTGTTATCTTACTAAATTATTATTGCATGTTTGCTTATGTTTGGTATATGATTCTTTATTGTAAATAAAAAATGTCTAAAAACGCTTTATCTTCGATACTTGACAAAAACTAATTAACTGGAAGGAATTATAATGATTGAAAATTGAACTTGGATATCGTCCTCTCCTTCGAGAAACTAAAATTTGTGCTGGAAACTCCTTGTCCTCCCGAGCCTATGGGAGACTCCATTAATGAGCAATTCCAAGCATACAATCACTGGAAAGATGCAAACGATCAAGTCCGCTGCTATGTTATGTGCTACAGGCTCAACATAAGGATTATGAGACTGCGAAGAAGATCTTGGATAATCTAGAAGGCATGTTTGGAGGCCAGGCCTTAACTAAGCGGTAAAGGGCGCTTCAAAAACTTCTTAACTGTAAGCACAGGCTGGGGACATTTGTAAAGGAGCACATGATGTTGGTCATGGGTTACCTCGCTGAGGCACAAACCAATGGAGCCGGCATTAATGCTAAAACTCAGATGATTATAGTCTTTGAGACTCTCTCAAAGGAATTTATTCCGTTTAGAGCTACTTTTAATTAGAGCAATAGGCGGGATATGACCTTAACAAAATTAATGAAACAATTACAAGAGTTTGAACTGCTGATCAAGGAGTCTCCTACTAGCGGTGACACCAATTTGGCAGCTGCTTCTAGTTCCAATCCCAATTCTAGGAATGGAAAGAAGCAACAGGCCAAAAATAGGAAGTCTTCTGTTCTTGCTAACAACAAGGCAAGAAGAAGAAGAAGAAGAAGAACCCGAAGAAGCTTAAGTGCTTCTTCTGTGAGAAGGTCGGGCACATAAAAAAGCATTGCAAGTATTTCCTTTCCAAAGGAGGTAGGTGTGATCTTCAGTATTTAAAAACTTATTTAGTTGAAGAATCTAGTGACATTTGGGTCATAGATTCTGGTGCAACTAATCATGTTTGTGTTTCTCTACAGGGGTTTAAAGAAATGAGAAGTCTGCTTCATGAAGACTTCACGCTTCGGATGGGCGATAGATCCTTGGTCTTAGCGAAAGTAGTAGGAGACATCCATCTTTATTTTGATAATTATAGGAATTTAATTTTACGAGATTGTTTTTATGTTCCTAAATTTAAAAGGAATTTAATTTCTGTAGCTTGCTTATTTAAAGACTCCTATTTGGTTTCTTTTAATAATAAAGTGGTGATTCGTAAAAACAAATCTTTTATCTGTTTTAGATGGATGCAAAATAATCTATATTTTATCAAACCAAAGATGGACTTACTGCTTAATGCTAAGATGAATGATAATAACTCTACAAGACTTAAAACTTCTCACTCTAATAAGACTTATCTTTAGCATTTGCATCTTGGTCATATTAACCTGAATAGGATTCAAAGGTTGGTAAAGGATAGACCTTTAAGCTACTTAAAGGTGGAATCTATACCTCAATGTGAATCTTGTATTAAAGTGTAAAATGACCAAAAGACCATTCGGTCTAAGGGCAATAAGGCCAAAGGGGTTCTAGAACTTGTGCATAGTGATATTTGTGGACCGATGAACATCTAGGCACGAGGAGGTTTTGAGTACTTTGTCACTTTTATTGATGATTACTCAAGGTGTGGGTATGTGCACCTGATGCACCACAAAAGCAAAACTTTTGACAAGTTTAAGGAGTTTCAAGTTGAAGTAGAAAAGCAATTAGGTAGACCCATAAAGGCTCTTCGATCTGATTAAGGTGGAGAATATCTTTCTGATGAGTTTCTGGGACACTTATTAGAGAATGGGATTTTATCCCATTTGACTACGCTGGGCACTCTGCAGCAGAATGGCATAGCGGAGATAAGGAATAGGACTTTATTAGACATAGTAAGGTTTATGATGAGTTATTCATCATTGCCTTTATCCTTTTGGGGATATGCACTACAAACCGCATGTTATCTTTTAAACAATGTGTCTTCAAAATCGTTCCCTAAAACTCCTCACGAGTTATGGACGGCCAAGAAGACATCCTTAAACCATATTCGCATATAGGGATGTCCAGCTCATGCCTTGTTTAAGGATGCAAACAAGTTAGAAGTACGTTCAGAAGTTTGCATTTTTGTAGGATATCCAAAAGGGACTAAAGGGGGTTATTTCTATAACCCAAAGGAAAACAAAGTCATGGTTTCAACTAATGCAACTTTCCTTGAGGAGAGTTACATGGACAACTTTAAGCCTTGAAGCAAAGTGGTGCTTGAGAAGTTAAGGAGTGATCCAATCACTCTGGAGGTTCCAAATGAAACCGTTTTGATCAGTGTAGTAAAGCCAAACAAACCTAAACAACAACATAAGGGGCTTCGACATAGTGGGAGGATCGGGCGTCAACCCGAAAGGTATATGTTCAATGGATAGGCCTTCTTGGCTAAACCGGATGAACATGACAAGGATCCTTACACTTACACAGAGGCTATGGAGGATGTTGATTCAAAACTCTAGACAAAGGCCATGAGCACAGAGATAAAGTCTATGGAGACTAATCAGGTCTAGGAGCTTGTGGATCTTCCCAAAGGGGTAAAACCCATAGGGTGTAAGTAGATCTATAAGAGAAACAGAGGAGTGGATGGAAAGGTCAAAATCTTTAATGCTAGACTAGTAGCTAAGGGTTACATGTAAAGGGAAGGAATTGATTACGAGGAAACCTTTTCGGCTGTAGCCATGCTTAGGTCCATTTGAATTCTCTTGTCCATAGCTACCACTCTCGATTACGAGATTTGACAGATAGATATCAAGAAGGTTTTTCTAAATGGCTATCTTGATGAGTCTATTTATATGGAATAACCAAACGGGTTCAAGGTCAAGGGTCAATAGGGTAAGATTTGTAAGTTGCTAAAGTCAATTTATGGACTTAAACAGGCTTTTCATTCTTGGAACATAAGATTTGATCAAGTGATCAAGACTTATGGGTTCTCACAAAATGTAGATGAGCCATGTGTTTACAAACACATTAAGGATGGGAAGGTGGTTCTTCTACTACTCTATGTGGATGACATTCTGCTAATTGGCAATGACATTGGGGCATTGTCATCAGTCAAATTATAGTTGACCAAGCAGTTTGACATGAAGGACTTAGGTGAGGCTAATTTTGTTGTCAGTATCTAGATCTTTCAAGATAGGAAGAACAAAATGATTGCTTTGTCCCAGGTCGGCTACATAGATAAAATTCTCAGGAGGTTTGCAATGTAGGATTCTAAGAAAGGTGGGCAACCATCTAGGTTTGGAATTACTCTTTCTAAGAAAGACTCTCTAAAGTCTGAGGAAGAAAGAGAATACATGAAGAAAGTGCCTTATGCTTCAGTAGTGGGTAGTCTCATGTATGCCATGATTTGCACAAAATTGGATATTTGTTATGCGGTTGGGATTATAAGTTGATTTCAGGCGGATCCAGAACCAAACCATTGGGTTGTGGTTAAGCATATTTTCAAGTATCTGAGAAGGACTAGACGGTATATGCTTGTATATTTGGGTGAAGACTTAACTCCTCTAGAATATACTGACTTGGATTTTCAATCTTGTCTAGATTCTAGGAGATTGACTTTGGGTTTTGTGTTTACTCTGGGCAGCAATGCTATCAGCTGGAGAAGTGTGAAGCAAGATTGCACTTCAAATTCAACAATGGAGGTCTAGTATGTGGCAGCTAGTGATGCTTCGAAAGAAGCAGTGTGGCTCCACAAGTTCCTTAGGGATCTTAAGGTAGTTCTTGGCATGGATAAGGTGGTATCACTATACTATGATAACAATGCGGCGGTAGCTAATGCTAAGGAACCAAGATTTCATAAGAAGAGTAAGCATATTGATCGGAAGTATCATGTGATAAAGGACTTCGTTGACGGCAGCATCAGAGGACAATTTAGCTAATCCATTCATAAAGACACTTACTGGGAGAGTCTTCGAGAGGCATGTGGAAGCTATGGGAATGCGACATTTGTTATATTTACTCACTTAGTGCAAGTGGGAGATTGTTAGACATGTATGCTCTAAGGAGTAAAAATGTAATATATTTTTGGAGACATTTTTATCAATAAAGAATTTATTTATTGTTTATATACCAAATCTTATTCTCTTTTCGTTCATATTTGTTGAATGTATGTTAAGCGAACAATAGTCTGAGACTGTCAGTCTAAACCTTTAAGAATTGGGCATATGATGGACAGATTATATGGAAGACACAACTCTTAAGGTGACGGTCTAAAACATAAGATCCGCAATCGAGGGAATAAAGTTATGCACTTTAAAGATTGTCATGTTGTTTATATCCCTATTGGGAGATGGTTTGTCTTGACTATCAAAGGTGGACTCCATGAATAGAAACATTGGCACGTTGTCATAGGTGACGATGTGTTGGATCGGGATATAAAGTGAATTGATTTGGATTAATAATTCTATCTTGGCAAATCGATTTGCTTTAGACAATCATTTGTATTGTATCTTAATCTTGAGATGAATAATGGGCCCATTTCTTGACTTATGTCTTTTGATGTATCAAAGGGTGACACCTATATTTTAATAGTGGCATGCATGTCGGTACGTTGGAGGCATAACTCTTGTAGCGTAGACCTATTATTCATAGATATGGAATCCATAGCTCCTCTTTAGGATTAGTGATATTTTCTTATATGCGTTATCTTGTAATTGGAAAACTAAAGCGTTCAACCATTTGGATACATAGCTATAATCGAATGGTATACTGTCTTTAGATGATAAGGTTTCTGATGGTGAGATAATAGAAATTAAGATAAAAATAATTAGGAATGTAAGACAGAACTTGTCCTTAAGCCAATTACGGATAATCTTATGGGGATACGATACACTATGATATGTCATGGAGACCTAGCTATAGAGGCTTTGTAATTTTATATATTTCTAGAGTGCAGCTCCAAGCGTTTAGTGGAGTAGCATTGGAGTTGATAATTATGAAATGTATACCTGGGATATTGGGTTTTATAATTATCGGGAGCTTAAACTATATAGATTCATCAGGTCCCCTTTGCTAGCTCACAAAAATCCTTTAACGATACGGCGTGTATTTTTAATAATTGGTGACTTATGTCAGATTTATTAGGTTGGTTGAAATTCGAAAGAATCAAATAATTCATGTCTGTTTATCGGTTGAATTAATTTTGTGACAAAATTAATTCAAGATAAACTTGTTGAATTATTAGGATCGAATAATTCTTGTTTGTTTATCAGTTGATTTAATTTTGAATAAATTAAATCAAGATAAACTTGTAGAATTATTAGGAATTCATTTATTTTCCTAGAGATTATCTAGATAAAGTTGTTTTAGTTAGATAACTTCTCTATTAGGTTGTTTGAATTAAAACTGAGACTTTATCCTATTGAATCTCGAGTGAAAAATAAAAGATTCACTGAGATTTTTATCGACAGTTTGGCCTACCGATGGGGCAAGTTTGGCATGCCTTTTAGACAGATCGGCATGCCGATCATGTGATAAAAAGATCACACATTTTCACGCATATTTCATTATGTATTGATCCGAATTTGATTATGATTTGAATTTTGAGGTATTATCTGTTAAGGACTGACTTCTAGACCCAACCTCTATAAAAAGGGAGTGAGTCTCATTATTATTTAGGTCAATTGAGAGATTAAGAGTGATACTCTACAAGTGAGATTCTGAAACTCTCTAAGAGCTCTTGTTCATAAATCACGAACGCTAGCTTTGGGATTTCTCAATTAGTTGGAAGGAAAGTCACCTAATGGAAGGGCAGTACATGTGAGCCCACACTTACTCCGATCGTGGATAGAGAATAGTAAAGAAGGCCAGTTGGTTAAGGTCCTTCAAGAACGTTACTTTTCTTCACTGATTCCAAGAGCTTTTCGGCACACAAAGGTTAGTAAGATCTTGTTAATTTATGCATATAGCATGTCAAACTTGTGTTTTGAAAAATACTCTAATATAAAATTTTTAAAATTCTGCTACATACTATTTTTCCAACAGTTACAGTATACAAAATCGTGTCTAAGGACAATTTAGTAGATCCTTTCATGAAAACACTAATTACGAGAGTTTTCAATAAGCATTTGGAGGCTAGGGATGCAAGACATGTCATATTTACTTACTTGCTGCAAGGGGGAGATAGTTAGACATAGTGCCCTAAGGAGTAAAATGTTGTAATATGTTTTGGGAAACATTTTATAAATAAAGAGTTTATTTATTATTCATATACCAAACGTTGTCCTCTTTATTTTTATTTCTGTTGAATGTATGATAAGCAAACCAAAGTCTAAGACTGTCAGTCTAAACCTTTAAGAACATGCATATGTTGGATAGATTATGCGGAAGACATAAATCTTAAAAGTGATAGTATAAGTCATAAGATATGCAATCGAGGGAATAAAGTTAGGTGCTTTATTCATGCTAAGATTGTTATGTTGTGTACATCTATAATGAGAGATGGCTTGTCTTGATTATTTGAGGGAGCCTCCACGAGTAGAAACATTAGTGCATTGTCATAAGTGATGATGTATTGGATTGAGACATAAAAGTTAAATTGATTTGGTTAATAATTTCGTTTAGGTAAATCAACTCACTTTAGACAATCATATGTGTTGGGCCCATATTCTTAGCTCTTGTCTTTTGATGTACTAAAGGGCGACATCTTAACTTAATAATGGTACGCATACTGGTACGTTAGAGGCATGACTCTTGATTCATGTAGACTTGTTATTTATTGATATGAAATCCATAGCTTTTTGTAGAGTTAATGGTATTCTTTTACATGCATTATCCTATAATTAAAAGACTAAAGCGCTCAACCATTTGGATACATAGGTGTAACTGAATGGTATACTGTCCATGAATAATAATTATTCCAATGGTGTGATAATAAAACATAAGATAAAAATAATCAAGAAGATAAAATAGAATTTATCCTTAAGCTGATTATGAATATCCTATAGGGATGTAACATTTATAATATATCATGGACGGTGTGTAGCTCTAAGCTTTTAGTGGAGTAGCGTTAGAGTTGATAATTATAAAATATGTATCTAGGAATTGTATTTTATAATTTTAGGAGCTTGAATTATATATATCCATTGGGTCCCTATTGCTAGCTCATTATAAAACCTGTAATGATATGGCATGTTTTTCCTACACATTGGTGACTTATGTTAAATTATTAAATTCGCTAAAATTTGATAAGATTGGATTTAATAATTCCTATTAGTTTATTGATTGATTTAATTTTGTAAATTAATTCAAGATAAACATGTAAAATTATTTGGATAATATTTTATTTTTTGTGGGATTATCTGGTTATGACTGTTTTAATCAGATTACTTTTCTATTAGGTTATTTGAATTAGAATTGAGGCTTTATCTAAGATTCTTAGGTGGAAAGTAAGATATTCTCAAGGATCAAAATTATCATAAGTTCGACAGGTCGATCTCCCAGATTGGGTTGTTGACCTTGCGATAATTTGTATACACTTTTTTGACACGTTTTTCATAAAAAGTTGATTTAGACTTAAATTTTAAGGCCTAAGGCTTAACCTCAAATTCGACCACTATAAATAAGGAGTGAATTTTCTCAGTTATTTAGATAATTTGAAAAGCATAAGTGAGTACTTTAGTTTGAGAAACTTTGAAACTCTGAGAACTATTGTTCAACATCAAGAACCTTAGTTATAGGTATTCTCAAGTAGTTGGAAGGAGGGTCACGAAGGAAAAGCTATACGATGTGTGACCACCAACACTCTGACATGGACAGAGAATAGCAAAGAAGACCAGTTGGTTGAGACTCTTCTAGAATGTTCTTCTCTACACAGATTCGAACCCAATTTGGTATACAGAAGAGATTAGTAAGATTTGATCATTAATTTATGAATTTAGCATGTCAAACTTATATTTTTGAAAATACTCTGATTTAAAATTTTTAAAATTCTGTTACGTACTTGTTTTCCAACATCTAGTAGCAATAAAAACAATGAATCTATTTGCATTAAAGAAAGAGAAAGAGATAGTGTGTGTGTGTGTGTGTGTTAGAGTTCTCTATCGTTGTCTTCCTTGTCTGACTGTGGCAACCGATGAAGATGAATTGCATTCATGGAGGACTTCACCGGGCTTTTAATCAGCATTGGCCAACAAAGATGAAGTTAATCTTCGAGATTTTGCTTAGATCGGCCTTTTGTCATCCATGGCCAATGAAGAGAATTTGGTATTCTCTATATTCCAAAGCATTTTTAAGATACCCTATCTTTTCAATAGTATTAAAAAGATATCTTCATGTTAAAAAAATCTTTTTGGTACCTTAAGGTTGTTTATTGGGACATAAATGTTCTTACTACCCTTGAATAAATGTACCATATATTGATTAAATAAAGATATCAAAAATATTTGAAAGCATAAAAAAACCTAAACCAACTTCTCTCCCCAACCCATTTCCCTGCCTACTCGCTACCCTTCCCCTTGCTCACCAACCTAGATGATCTCAGATAGGTTTTATGGAATACTCGACTTTATTATTTTTTTGTTAGAATCAGAAACTCATAAGTTGAAGATTTAAAGATAGGGTGTCATCACGAGGCTGACAATTAACCTTAACATGACATGTTGGTGCTAGGTGACATTTATGCAAGTTGGTTTGGTGGCAAGCAAACAACATGGCAAGCATACAAAGAGACACATAGGTAGGAGGTGGCAAGCATACAAGGATAGCATGTGGTGAGCATACAAGGTGACACTTGGAAACCATGCAATAGAGCTTAGTATATTTAAAACAACATGTTTTGCATGCATAAGGAAACTTGTCACGCATGCATGATGATAAATGTCAAGCCAGAATTAAAGGTGCGCATTGCCGTGTTTAAGGGTGGCAATTCATGTCAGCAAATCAGGTTGAGGGTCAATTTTTACATAAACTAACTCGACAATAACCCGACCCTTAACATGAAAAAGATGAGATATCTAAACATTAACATGACCTATTTTAATACGGGTTGACACGAATACTACACATACTAACCCGTTTCTTATTCAACCTATGAAACGCCAATAACCCGCAACCCGCCAATGATCCACAACCCTCTAAAGACCTATAAAACATCCATGACCTGCAATAACCCCCACTAACTTATCATATTTTTAGTTTTGAATTGACATTGATGTAACATAAAAATAAATATAAAACAAATTTCCTCAAAATCAAATGAGTTCTATACTACAACAACAAAATATTATCCTAAAATTTTTGAAACATGTAACCAAATAACAAGTCCAACACCAACAAAATAACAATTCTAAGTAAATAAAAAAAGTCTCAAGTGATCAAGCTAAAAAAATCTTCTTATTGCTTAAGACTTAAAATCAATTTAGTTTGAAATTAAGTAAGCTAGGGTTTTGTCTTATGAGAAAATTTGATAATAGAAAAAACATTTGAAAAAATATTTAAATAATTATAGGTTATTTTAGTGTCATGCAGGTTGACTCAAACACGATCCGTTTTTAGATGGGTCAAAATCTAGTTGACACTAAAATGACCCATGGTTAATTTTTAACCCTATCCTATAAAAAAACATGTCAGGTTTGTGTCATGTCGTTGTGTGATAACCCGCATTGCCGGCTCTAGTCATGCATATTAGATGCCTATATATAGAAGTCATTGTGGCATATTTGAAGGTGAAGAAACGTGAAAGAAAAGAAAAAGAAAGAAAAGGAAAGGAAGAGAAAAGAAAGAGAAAAAAACATAAAGAGGTAACAACTTTCCCTCTCAAGAAGCTTCATGTAAGTATACATTCCACTGCATCAATTACATAAGAACATGTTTCGAAAACATGTTCCAAATTTATGATATGATGATTAATATGTACATGCTTAGATCTGTTATACGAAAAGTGTTTTTGTTATGAACTAAAGAAAGTTAATGTTACAAGAACAAAATCCGTTAAGCAAAAGAGGTCCAATAAAGTGGGCTAATAAGTATAAGTAAGGTTCTAATAAGGCAAGATTAACATCATACAATAGAGCCTTAAAGTAAGGCTTCAAGAAAAGTATTTCAAATCTAGAAACTATTATATGATTTACTTGTTAAGCTTTTGCTCATATAGTTCTTGTTAGGTTTTTGAATTTTGAATTGGCATACTTAGCTTGTAATTATCTAGTGAAATAAATACATGACTTGATTTTTGTTAAGAGATATATGTAAAAAAAAAATACCAAAGTGAAGAAGATTCTATGCCATGAAGATTTTAGAGAGAAATCCAACATTTTTGAAAGATTTCTAAAGCAAATTTCAAATTTCAAATTAGATTCTAAGTCTATCTTAACTTGAGCAGCAAGTTTGAATTGAAAAAGGATTGGAAATTTAAATTAAAGTAAGATGTATCTCCTATGTATTAAAGCTAGAGCATGGAAGCAATTAAGAGGCTTTAAATGAAGAACATCTAATCTAGAATAAGAGATCACATGTTCAAGAGCGAAATTGTATCAATTTTAGTTTTGAAATTCTTTACAATATCACGATAGATTTTGCGATAGTTTAAATTTTGGATAAGTTTTTAGTGCCTATAAATGGAGATTGGTACTGCCACATTTCTATAGAGTTTTTCGAGAGCAAACACATAGTAAAGTAGTGAGTATTCTTTCATATATTTTTGGGAGAAGGTACATCATTTTTCAAGAGAAGAACATATAGTTTTTGGGAGACAATGTTTTGCTACAGACGGGAGCCTCGTGAAGCAAATCAAGCTAAGTGATGTTCACTGAACAAAGCCATCAAGAAGTACAACAACATTGGTGTTAATCACTAAGAGGGAGTCTTGATTTAAATAAGTCCAATTAGTGCTTATATATTAGTTTCTTTATAGATTGTGTGGACATAGGTTTTATAACTGAACTATGATAAAATTTGCTATGTTCTCAGTTTACTTTATTTATTTAGTAATTTTGATTAATTAGACTTTAATCAAAATTCAACAAAATTTCTAATCTTTTAGCCATTATGAGCAAGAATGATTTAAGGTCCCATGACGAGTCTAGAGATTTTATTAATATGTTATTTCTAGTATCTTGTATGTTGACAGTATGTGATTGTCCATAAAGGTTACAATTTTCACTATGCAGTGTCATTTTTATTGAATTTTCAGTGATGGATGTTAGACGTTATCGTCTTTCTCGAACTAGTAGTGTTTAGAGCTGCTAACTTGAGAGGGACATTACATTATACCCTTCTTTAGCTCCAACAAAGCTTTTATAAATTAACTTAAATTAGAAGGTTTTGCTTCCCCTGATCCCCCCTTCTTTCAAGATCTGATTTTGCAAATCCTTCTTGCTCTCTGCCTACAAATCCACCCTCTTCTCAGCTTTTCCTTTGCAATAAAGCAACTAGATGAGTGTATTGCCAATTTTGTTTTTTTCTTTCTTTACCATAACGAAAAAGACTAGAAGAAAAGATGATGAAGAGAGAAAGAGCAAGCAAGGACAATAAGGTGAGAAATTTAGGTTTCAAACCAATTTTGATTCGTATTATATTCTGAAGCGAATTTACTATGTTTGGTGAGAAAATTTTCTCCTTTTTCTATTTTACTTAGTGACATCACTATTATTTGAAAAGGTCCAATTATTATTATTGGAGCAAAATTTTTCCCAATACTAAATTGACATCCTTAAACAAGAAATTAAGATCAAATAAGATGATTGGCTAAGAGCATTAAGCAAAACTTAAAAACACAAAGAAAATCTTAAGAACAAAATAATCAAAAAACAGAATCTAGTGTGATTATCTTAAGGCTTTGTATTCAAAACTATGCCTTCGCCCTTCTTATCTCAATTTGAAGGGATTTTATAGTACATTAGGAATTGAAAAGTTTGATTCTATAATGCTCAAGAAAAATTTATTAATTTAAATCCATATCCTATTTGGATTTAATTAATGAATTTTTTCTTATAAATCATATTTTTATAAATACGATAAAGTGTAAATCATATACGAACAATATTAATATGTAATTTGTTTGTGAATTTTGTGCAACTTAGATATTTTTAATATACAAATTTTGTGAGTTCAAATACTTAAAAATTTGTAAATAATATCCTCAAAATAAAATTTATGTCACAGTTAATTATAATATTGTGTATAAATTAATAAATGATAAAAGTGTAAATCAAAGTAGAAAAGCATGCCATAATCCATAACAGTGTAAAATGGTTAATTACTGGTTAGTTAAAGTGGCAAAGGATTTTGTGTCCACAACACATCGGTTGATGTAATACATTATAGAAAGACATATAGAGATAAAAGCTTCACAGTATAGCGTAAGTATATTGTTTAGGAAAAAACACAGGTATATAGGATACTGTATTAGGATTAGAAAAGTGGATCAAAAAGTAAGTCAAAATATTTTAGACTATTAAAGTGTATATTTCTTCAATTTCACCTAACAATATAAGAAAATACAGTATGGTGTAAAACTACACTACATAAGAAAGTTTGTGTGACTCACCAAGGGACACCTAAAGGATCGAGAAAAGCCACCTCTTCCCCTTTGTCGTACCCCAATTTTACTATACAAAAGCAAGTAATTTTTACCAAAAATATACAAAGTGATTACTAGGTATGATGAGTCATTAAGTGGTATTAAGTTGTATCGGATAAGATCTCATCCATACAAAAGTTGAAACAAAAAAACTACTCTACTTCTTTATTACGTTCGACAGCCCCTAGAGCTTATCTATAAAAAAAATTGCTTCAAAACAACCCAAAGATTCATCACTAAATTAAGAGTAAGGACCAAGATTAAGAACTAAGTTCAAGGAAAGACCATTTTATAAGATAAATTCTAAACTTTTCTCATGAGTTACTAGGGTTTATTTTGGGTTCTGGAGGGAATTGTCATAAGAGATTTCTTGCCATGAATTTTTGTCTAGGAAGAGTGTCAAAAATTAAGCTTTGTGGAGGTTCACAAACTCAAAAACTTATTGGTAAAAGCGTTGATTTCTATTTTGAAGTTTGTTGCTGTTTTGATTTTTTTAAGCAAGTTTGATATGTAGTTGCTTAAAATTAGACTATGGTTTGATTAATTTATTTTGTGGCATGAATATGTGATGTATTTTGTATATGTCTGTGTTGAGGGAATGGCTAAGAGGTAGGATTTATATGCTTAAAGACAAATTGGGATAAAAACTAAACAAATTTCGAAGTTAGGTGATTTTCAAAGAAATGAAATATTGACATGTCTTAACATGGTCTATTTTCTCAGTAAGAATTAAAAATCTATTCATACAGTGTGATGTACAATTTTAAGAACAAGGACTTGTGAAACTTTCAAAGGACTAAATTGAAAAGATTTGTTCAAAATGGGTAAGGTTAAAAAATGACAGAAAACTCTACTATGCAGTGGGAATTTCAGGAAAGTAAAAACATGAAAGTTGTAGAGCTTGATGAAACTGGTAAACATCACTAACTGCTTGTCAAATTTCCCATGGTTTATAAGATATGAATTTTATGAATTTTTATCACAAAAAATCAATAAAAGTTAATAATTATGTTTTAAATAAAAGGTATTTGGATTTAGAACTTTGGAGAATTTTCCTTGCGAAAAATTGAGCCAATGGTATAAAATGATCATTTTTTATTCCCGGGGCAAAATCATCGAAATTTTCAATATCCAAATTGAAAGCAGTAAAGTTTTATTAAAATGGGTTTTTAATGCCAAAAGGAAAAATTGATGCCTTGATTTCTTACCCCGCTATTAATAAATAACATTTTGATTAGAATCAGCAAAAACAAGCCCAAAAAGTTTAATAAGGCCTATCAAGGTTAAAAACGTCATTTTTTGCAAAATGGCTCGAACAGACCCCGAAATGTTAGAAATAGAAAAAAGGCCTTTAGTGGGAATTTTTTTCATAATTCGCTAATAACAACAAGGCATTGTGAATCAAGAGGAATAAGATCCATAGTGCTTGGGTTTTTAAACTAAGTAATAACCCAATTTAGTAATTAATGATCATATCTTGTATCGACATATAGATCGATAGTAGTAAGTTAACTAATGATGATAAATTGTCCAAACATGACATTTAGATGGATAATAGAGGAATAGAAAATTGGTTAATGCTTATTAACGAACTGGTAAAATGATTCACTAAACAAGAAAAAGAAGTGTCATACCAGCTCCGAACTCAAGGGGAGTCCTAAGTTATGTTTCGGTCTTAATGTTACGATGACCTATGTGCATATATTGATGCGAACCCACAAGGATCTAAGCTATGAAAACCCACAAGCAATCTGATATTCGAACCCTAGAATACGCAATCCAGATTTGATGAATTGATCTACCTGAAACCCTTGAACAACAATGGAACAAGAACCCCAAAGTGTGTAGACGCCACAAGGAATGATCAGCCCCTTGATAAGTCAAGTTTTAGTTCTAATAGAACAAGAGAGGTGAGTTCTCTCATGAACACGCAAATGGTCCAATTTTTATTTGAAAAACCTAATCTGATTACAATGAGTGGTTCGGCCAACATATAAGGAAAAAGGCCCTAAAAAAGAAGACAAAATAAAATAAACCTTTGACTTCAGCCTCCTTAATTAGCCTATTATTAAGGCCAATTGTTAATTTTGGCTGACATAATAATTTCCCTTAAAATAAACTGGAATCCCTCGTATGAGGAAAAAGTAAACTCAAACCCCATACATTA
>CAMOHE010050441.1:0-19764 GCA_946598075.1 Artocarpus hirsutus | reverse complement strand
TTTCATCATCATTTGATTTAGTTTATTTTTTTGTTGATTTTAATTTCTTTAATCTAATTTTTAGTTTATTTTAATTTCTTATTTTTGATTAAATTTGCTATTGAATTCAATATTGTCCAGATAAAGTTAAGAGTGCTTAAACTGCAATAGATAGTAAAATTTTAGTAACTCAATCATTGAGGAAAATGACGCTCTACTCTCACTTTATTACTTGTAATCGTGTATACTTGCACACAACCAACTACACAACGCATAGCAGGACATGCAAGAGCCTTGGCTGGGGCCTCTGCTATGCATGGCTTGGGCACACGGGGCATGTTGGGCTCCCCTGGGAAAGCCTTCTAAAACTCCAATTTTGATGCCAAAACATCCCAATGTCCCATTTCTTATTTTCCTACAAAATAACACAAAACCATTAAAACAAAACATATGCTTAAGGTTTTTCACAAACACTTAAGCTCAAGAAATAATTAATTTATGAGTACAACACTCATTCATCAGTGATCAATACAGATTTGGCATTGAGTTCCATAAAGATGGTGTCACCAAATCTTAAAAGCCAACACTACTACTACCACTAGATCATAGGCCGAGTAATTTATCTTTTGCTCCTTTAATTGCCTAGAAGCAGAAGTTACCACCTTATCATTCTGCATCAAAACTGCTTTTGATCTTACTTTCGAGGCATCACTATAGATGTCAAATCCTACATCATCTATTGGACTTGTGAGTATAGGTGTACTTGTGGGCCTCCTTTTTAATTTTTGAAAGTTCTTTTCACACTTTTTTGTCCGTTCAAACATCTTATCCTTTCAAGTTACTACAGTAAGCAATGTAGCAAGCCTTACAAACCTTCCACAAACCTCTTATAATAGCCCACCAAGCCTAAGAAACTCTGTATCTCAATCATAGTCCTTAAAGCAGGCCATTTACTCATTGTCTTAACCTTAGCTAGATCTATAGATACACCATCTTTAGAAACCATGTGTCCTAGGAAATTCTTATTAAGTCAACATTTGTACTTGGAGAACTTGACTTACAATTCATACTATTTTAATGTCTATAGGGCTATCCTTAGATCCTTCCCTACTCTTAAGTCTTTGAGAAATAACTATGTCGTCAATGAAAATAATGACAAAATTGTCCAAATACTCCTTGAATACACAATTCATAAGATCCATAAAAGCTATTGTAGCCTTTTTCAAACCAAAAGACATAACCATGAACTCATAATGACCATAACTCATTCTATACACTAACTTAGGAATGTCACTTTCTTTGACCTTCAACTGATGATACCTTAAGTGAACATCAATTTTTGAAAAGATTGTCACTCTGTTGTGTTAATCGAAAAGATTGTTGATCCTAGGCAATAGATACTTGTCCTTGATAGCGACCTTGTTTATTTCCTAGTAATCGATGCACATTCTAAATGTGCCGTCTTTCTTCCTCATGAGCTAAACTGATGCACCCTACAAAGAGTGACTTAGGCATGTAAAGCCCTGTCCAATAGCTCCTATGACTGCATATCTAGCTCCTTAATAGTGGTAAGATTTTGTAGATCAGGAATGTTATGGCATTGTGGTCGGCTCATAATGATGGTGGAGGGTAGCAGTTAAAGTTTCACCTTTTATTTTTGTATTATGGTGAAATTCATTTTTTTTGTGTATTTATATCTGTATTTGGATTTTTCCTTTGTTATTTTTGAATAATTTTGTAAAAAGAAAAATAAAATCTTATAGATTATGGCATTTGGTGCAATTTTTCTAAAGCAACAAGTGAGAAACTTGACTTTTTGAGGAAAAAAAAAAAAAGGTTGGTGTCAGTCTTGCTACCTCTTTAGTTGTCGCCCCTTACTTGTTCATTTGTAGTTACTACCACAATAAAGTAGCCCTTTTCTTTAAGGAGGCTTATGCACTTCAGATTTCTATTTTTGCATGAATTCTATTGAATTGCATTTCATATGCAGTTGCACAAGACTAGTGCTTTTATCAAATGTGAGGCAAATCTATTCGCTTTAGGGGAAGAAGTCCGAAAAGGAGAAGCAGGTCGGATGGCATTCCCTAGCTAGAGTATCGGTTGTAATTTTCTAGATTACCAACTGGTCCTACTGCCCATGTTGAGGACTGGAAAAAAAAAAATTAGTAGATTATGAAAAATAATTTGCCAGATTCATCTTTATCATCTAGTAGATTACTAATTGTAATCTGGTTGATTACCAACACAAACTGCATTGGTGATAGAAAAAATATATTTATATAAGTAATTTTTATAAATATTACCTTTTAAAACATACCTTTATTAAATTCTACACATGCTCTTAAGTATGGCACAACTTAAACATATGATATAAGTAGTAGTATGGCATCAATAAACATAATTTTTGGAGTGACATGTGGCAATTTGGGTATCACATATATTATGATCTCTAAGGGTAGTATTGAAAGACTCAATATTATGGGACAGCATTGAAAAGGTGCTTCTTTAGATTGGCATACTTTTGCTTTTCTCTAAATTGAACCCTTTACAAATATAACCTTAATTTGGATACAATATTAATTCACTAGCACTCAATATGAAAGTTTCAAATTGATAACTTCCTTATTTGATAAAACTTTCGTCTTGTGCAAAAAACAAAAAACAAAAAAAAAATAGTTGATTAAAAACAAAATAAATTTGGAGTCATTTCTTTGTAAAGGGAAGAAAAAGCTCCCTCTCTATTGTTGGTCATCGCCGGTGCCGCCCCCTTCAATGCCACCCTCTAATGTTGCCTTGCAAGTTCCGGCGTACTACTTCATGCAAACTTTAGTCTTCTTTCAAGTTTGAGAAAAATTTTTAAACCCTTAAAAGTTTGTGGAATCAATTTCCAAACTTGGTAAGTTAATCTTAAAACTTATTTATTTTTCCACTTAAATTGTTGTTTACGAATTATGCATTCATATTTAGGTTTTAGTTGAAAAAACAACATGCTTCAAGTAATCTTGACATGTTTCGAGTTGTAAAACTGAAAATTCAAAGAAAATATGAAAGACCAATGTCGAGTCAACCATTCTAAATTTTCAACTTGGCCTATAAATCTTTGAACAATCTAACAGGTTTGAATGGTAAAATGGGTTAGAAAATTGTTATAAGAGTTTAAACACTTCGAAATTTTATGATTGGTACCTATTTGATCACAGTGAGGATATATCCGAACAACTGTATATCTTAGGGGTCCACTATTATTATTGTTGTTGTTGTTGTTGTATTTTTTTAGTGTTCTTTAAAAGTGATATTACTTTTATACAATGATTGAAAAATTCTTATATTATAAACATGGTAGGAAGTGGAAGAAGAAATAAGATAGATTGTACAATGGTACTTGAGGAATTATGAAATTAATAGGATAGTATTAGTAGATAATCCAAATTACGTGAAATTTTCAGCATATTTGAAAGACTTCTTGTGAATCATAGGTGTACAAATTTCAAATTAAGTTACATTTTTTGTCTTTATTAACATCAGGGTTGTATACATCTTGAATGATTTTGATGCTAAATATTATATTTTTTATTGTTGTGCTATATCTAATGCTAAACATGGAGCTCACAAAAAAAGGATGAATATAACGAAGGCAAAAAAAAGATGAGACTAGAAGCTGAAAAATTTTCAAGTATGCTTCTATTTGTAATATTGTAAGGATTTTAGATTAACATGTAACGCCCTAAAATTTATTAAGTGATATTGGAATATAAGATGGTGAATTAGTGTGCCATGATGTATTTTTAAACTTAATTTGATTATTATGTGGTATTTCTAAATTTATATTACTTTAAATTATTTTTAATTATTTCTCATTATTTTCAATTATTTTATTTGTTATTTTAAATTTTGAAACAAAACAATATGTCAAGTGGCAAAATGCCCGTTTTATAAAACTATGAGTGGCACACGGTTTTCGCATATTAAAACCCCCCACCGTTTCCTTTTATTTAAAGTCACCTCTCTCTCTTTCACTCATCTCTGTCTTTCCCCTCTCTTTCACGCGTCTCTCTCTCTCTTCCCTCTGCCTTTCTTTCAATCTCTTCTTCTGTCAAAATTTTTGAATCAAAAATCAAACCTAAGCTTCGGACTGGTGGATTGGAGGCTTAGGAATGTGATTGAGCAACTAGAAACACGATTTGAGGCTCAAATCTAAGATTAGTTTTTAAATTTTCAAAACTTTTTAAAATTTTCAATTTTCTTGCATTTTGGAAATCCAAGCTTATTTGAACTTAGAATACCTTTGATCTGAGTTAGAGAAACTTAAAACAGCTAGAATCTAAGCTTTGTTTAATCAAAAACGAATTTGAATCAAGATTTTTCATTTTTCTCTACTTTCAAATTTATTCAAAATTTTGTGCAAATCTTGTTATTAATGTGTTAAAAAGGTATATACTATGTTTTTCTATCAACTATGATCATTATCTATGGCTGAGATTTGAGAAAACAGGTTGAAATTTGAGATTTGGGCTCGAGAGGCCGAGAACCCACACTTGGAAAATTTTGAAATTTTCTAGATCGGCAGGCCAAAGTTCATGTTCAACAAGCCGGATTCATACATTCGGTAGGCTGGACCTAGAAAAGTTAGGCCGACCGGACTTGATTTTCTAGCAGGCCGAATTGCACAGTTCAGTTGGCCGAACCAAGGTGACCTGCAGGAAAACCGAGCGTAGTGAAATTTTGTTATTTTTCACCCATTTTCGTCATTTTGAACCCCGATTGAGATTTTAACGATACAATATGATTTTACAAACTTGAATAGCACACTAGGACACCAAGAGATAGTAGCAACGTAGAATATCTTAAGCTAGATACTGATAGCCTTAGTTATTGTGCGTTTAAGGTTGTTCGTGGTTCCGTGGAGCTAACGTGTAGCGAACTAGGACTATGGTGTGGGACACGGACATGAGTATTGAGCTAGGACTTCTACCCCTTTTTCTTGGTAACCTAGTTTTCAAAGGATTTCGGCCTCAAAAGAATTTTTAACAAAAATGTTTTCAATGATTGGCTGAAAAAGGATTTTTGTTGACTGATTTTATAAACAGCAGAACTGAGGTAGTTTTCATAATAAACCTCATAATGAATGTAAATGACTATATTTGGTAAACAGATATTTTAATAAATATAGAAAGATATGTATGTATATTTTAGGGCATGATACCATATCAGAGATTGAGTCGTGTAGTGTGCGACCTTGGGGCAGGTCCCAAAACCCAACTGGGCCACTTCAGTGGTGATATAAATATGGTTTGCCTGGAAAAGAATATAGAGGTACTTTCTAGATGGACTATTTTTCAAGGATATATTTACATGATTTAATTTCTTTAACTCTGTTTTTTGTTATTTGTTTTGAAAAGTAAAATTTTATTTCAATTAAATATTTGTTTGTAAAATATAGTCCTACTAAGTCTTTCGCTCACCTTTATTTGTTTTAAAACCTTTTCCCTCTATGTGGATTTCAGCTTAGGTTTGAATAAGAGTCCACAGACAGGACACATGAGCAGTAAAGGAATTAAGTAGGTTGTTTAAGTTATAAGATCAAGGCATATAATTTTCTAACTTTCTCTTTATTCGGACTGTGGTTGTAACATAATATTGTCAGCACTATATGTGTGCACAAAATGTGGGTCAGTGGGACCCATTCTTGTTTCCTCTTATCTCTTTATTGTTTCTTTATTTGATTAATTAATATAATACTTGCTCTAATAAGGTTTTAAATTATCATAGTTTTTCATAATTAATTAATTTCTTAATTCATGTTTTTAATTAAATTTTCACTTAATTATTTTTTTTATAACCTGTCACGTCACCTCCTATACTCCGAGGCATGACATAGCATGACTATTACCATCATCATATTAATATCTTTTAAAGTTTTTGGATGGATTTTATAGTATTTATTTGTTTTGATATGTTTGGTTAGTAAATATGTTCATAGTTCGTGTTTGTTTGTTTTGATTTGAGTGTTTGAGATGTTAGACTTAATATCCTAAGGATTAAACTATGTTATTGTTTTTGAGGCATTTTGATCAATAAAAATTTATTATTATGTCAAATTTCAACTCTATCCTCTTTATATTCATTTGTGATGAATGTATGACAAACTAAAGTCTAAAACTATCATTCTAACTATTAAAATAATGCATATGATGGACAGATTATATGAAAAATATGAATTTTAAGGTGATAGTCCAAATATAAAAGGTCCACAGTTAGGAAATAAACTTTGGCACTTTATTTATATTAATATTATTATGTTGCATACATCTTTGACGGTAGATAACTTGTCTTGGTTATTAGAGTGGGACTCTATTAGTAAAGACGTTGGTATATTGCCATTGGTGACAATATATTAGATGAGGACTAAAGATGAACTGATTTAGTTAATAATTTCATTTGAGTAAATCATTTCACTTTAGATAATCATATATGTTATATCTTAATCTTGAAATGGATCAATGGGTGGCATCCTGAATTAAATAAAGTTATGCATGCTAATACATTGGAGACATGACTCTTTAATGATATAGAGTTGTTATTCATATATATGAATCCATAACTCTTTGGTAGAGTTAATAATATCCTCTTATAGGTGTTACCCTAGAATTGAAAAATTAGAGTGCTCAGCCATTTGAATACATTTGTGTAACCAAGTGGTTTACTATTTGTGTTGGTTATTAATAGTAAGTGTTTCAATGGTGAGATAGTGGAACATAAGATAAATATGATCGGGAAGGTAAAATGAAATTTGTCCTTAAGCTAATTATGGATATTCTATGGAGATGTTGCACATCATGATATGCCATAGATGAAAAACTTATTGGAGTTTCGTAATCTTGTATATAGTATAAGAGTGTAACTCTAAGTTTTTAGTAGAGTAGCTTTGGAGTTGATAATTGTAAAATGAGCATGTTAGGCAAATGCATTTTATAATTATAAGAGCTTGATCTAAATATGTATATCAGGTTCCCTTTACTAGCTTGCACATTTTTTTGTAGCGAACGACGTGTTTTTCTGCCTAATTGGTAACTTATGTTAATTCTACGATAGGTTCAAATTCAGTTGATTGGATTCTAATAATTTATATTAGTTTATTAATTGAATTAGTTTCATAATGTAATTCAAGATAAACATGTTAAATTATTTGCATTTATTTTATTTGATATAGGATTATCGACATATAACCGTTTTAATCAAGTAATTGTTGCATTGGGTTATTTGAATTAAAACTAGGGCTCTGTGAAAGATCCCTAGATCAAATAAATTAGGAAATTATTCAATCGGGTCAGAACCAAATGACCAGTGAATCAAGTGGGCAGACTAGACCGTTGAAAAGATGACATCGGGTCATCTTAGACAAATCGGTTGACTGGTATACATAGGGGCTAGACAACCAACCCTTCAACATCAACAAACATGTCTTATGTGTTTTACCTCAGGTTTTTGGCCCAATGACATATTTTGAAACCCTATCTAAGTAGAATGGATTCCCTGCCAGCCGTTATAAATGAAAGGCTTGTTCCTATTGTTAATTATATCACATGAGAAATTTAGAGGAAGTATTATAGAGAGAAACTCTGAAATTCCCATAGGATTATTGTTTAACATCAAGAATAATAATTCTTGTTTTATCTTGTGGTTGGAAGGCGATACGTCACCAAGAGGAAAATCAAATGACATGTGCCTACTTGCATGCCAATTATGGAAAAGAGAATTGCAAAGACAACCAATTGGTTGAGGATTTTCCAGAAACAATTCTCTCGAAGTAATTTTGTCAAATTAATTCTGCCAGAAGTGTAGTTACCAATTTACTAAGGTACGAATGTCTAAGAATAATTTATGATATATTGCATGTCTAACTCGTTTATGTGGAAAAAGTTTTATGAAACCTTAAACTTCCAATGCAAACTTATTTTCCAACATCAGGCATTATTATTGATTGGGAGATTGATATATTGAGATTACTAGGAACTGTCTTCATGGTCTAAAGGAAAGCCAATCTTCCTGATCTGCCTAACAGACCAAAAGAACAATTTTTATTTTAAATTTCTAATCATACTCTCACAAATTTAGTTAGCTAAGGCAATAACGTTACATTATTAATAATGTATTTCTACTTTAATTTAGAATTGTTTCATCCTTATTTTAAAAATTTAGTTTACCTAGTTAACAGTGTTGCATTATTACTATTGTAATACTATCACAATAGAATTAACAAATTTAAGTGTTTGGGACATTATATCATTTCGAATACCGGTCTACTTTTCTGAATTCAAAATCGATCATCTCAATATCGTTCTGTCTAGCAGATAAGAAAATAGTCATCTCAACCATATCAATTGCCCAGCATATTGAAAAATGGTCCTCTCGGTCATACCAGTCTAACTAACAAACCAAAAAATAGTCGTCCCAATCATACGGATCTGCTTATCAAATTAGGAAACAATCGAATCAATTTTATTAGCCAGAAAAAAGTTTTTGGAAGTATATATTCAACTTAAATGATGAATATAACTTAAACTTTTACAGGTTACACTGATTTTCGTTAAAATTTTAAATAAAAAGTTGGATTATTTTCATAAAGTCCTCCTGATCTTTGTACTGTAATCAATGTTGCCCCTTGATTTTTCAAAACCGTCAAAATGTCCCCTAATCTATAAAAAACAGGTCAAAATATCCCCTCTAGCTAATTTTGCATTTCAACTTTAGTTTACAAAGGATAATCATATTCTACTATTACTATATTCACAATGTAATTTCAACTTTAATAGGTTAAACTAATCTTTATTTTAGGTTTGACAATCACGACTTTATATATTCAACTTTAGTTTAGAATTGATAATCATACTTCCATAAAATTAGTTGGCCAAGGTAATTGTATCACACAATTACTGCACTCCGAATGTAATTTCAACTTTAACAAGTTAAATTTATCTTTATTTTAGGTTTTATAATCATAACTTTACAAATTTAACTTTTGTTTAGAATTGATAATCATACATTAACAAGTCCATATAATGTCACAAATTTAAAAGTAACAATTATTATCCCACAACACTAATTGACCAAGATAATTTATACTTGATAGCCATAATTTTACAAATTTAACATCAATTTAGAAGTGACAATTATAATTCCATAAAATTAGTTGATCCACTTTATTTTACTTTAGTTTTGGTAATTATAATTTCAAAAATTCAACTTCAATTTAAAAGTGACTCTTTATTTGAGCCGAACGTTCAAACGTCTATTAAGCTTACTGATACCAATCCGAATAGTCAGAACAATATGCTAAAAGATCAGTCCCCTAATTAGTTTAATCTATTAAGCTTTATGATACCAATCTGAGTAGTAAAAACGATATGCTAAAATACTAGTCTTCTAATCAGAATAGTTTGCTAAACTTACTGGTACCAAACCGAACAATCTGTTAAGTAGATAAAAAATAGCAAGTAATCCTTAACTTTTATGGTAAAAAAAATAATCAAGATGTAGCCATTGAAAAAAAAAAAAAAACCTATATCCGTTCCAAGCTTGCAACAAAAAAGTGATAACAAAAATTGAAGAAAGAGTTCTTAAACATCATTCCAAGCTTGCAACACAAAAAACTGACAACAAAAATTAAAGAGTTCCTAAACATCAATATCTAAACCTACGACAAAAAAAGTAACTATAGCAACCATATATTATGATGTCTTTATCGCCAACTTCTCTTGAAAAAAATCTATAGCATCATTATTGATGAATAACACTGAGTAGCCTTGCATGTCATATTTAATATGCTTAATGATGAAAAATTAAAGACAAATAAAAAGATATTAGAATACCCTTACAAGTTATTTTGGGATAAGTTACATGGTTGCTGATATGGTCTTTGAGCATTCTTTTTTATATTGAAAAAGCTAGATTTTTGAAGTATAAATAGAATCCTTATTTGAATTGGAGTTATGTGTACTTTAATGCCATCTGGAACTATCCAAACAGAAATTAAAAAAAAAAAAAGAAAGAAAAAGAACACTTTTTACTTTTGAAGTCAACGATTGCCGCAATCCAATGATTTTGAATCACATGTAAAGGGCAATACCACGCCCTCATGCCAGTATGATTTTTCCATTTTTGGGTGCTTGCTCAATGCGTATTTCGTCATTTCATCGTCCACGTCTTTCTTATTTTTGAAATTGATGCTTACCAATTGGCCGAGTTTCTCGTCCAGCACGAACGGTCATAAATTGCTATCATCTTGACAAACTTGATGGAAAAAAGATAAATAATCCAAATGCTATAATCAAAGTCATCCTAAATGTGTGTACTCACATCTGTGAATAAAACAAATTATAAACCTCAAACTAAAATTACTGTCCCTAAGTAACTCCAATTTTTATGTAAGAGCCTTCTTATTATATAATTGTTCCAAAGATACTTAATGAAGCTTTGTCTTAGAATAGAAAATAAAAGAACTTAACAAAATTTAATCTCCTAATGTCCTCACTATTTCATCCATAATATCTTACATAATAAGCATAGCACCAAATGAAATATGAGTTTTTTGTTGCCATGATGCGTTAAACATGTGGACTTATTTCTAGAATAAAATTGAAATGTAAAAAATTGTTTCTCAATTCCACATAAAATTTAAATTTTGCATACAATTTTAATTCACATATTAATTTTTTATTTATTTAGTAAAGACAACAAGCATTGATCGATTGTAAGAAAGGTTTGGCCAGTTTTCAAGCGATGGTCGGTTTATGACAATCGATTTTAGATAATTGTAACCAACTAGAATATAAATAATAATCCATCAATAACCTACTTGGTTTCACTTTTTTTCTTACAATATAATGTGTTAAATGATTTAAAAAATCCATTTTCAGAACAATAATAATAAGATAAATAATAAAAACCAAGTAAATTAGCATGAAAATTCTTCAATTAATAATAAAATATAAAGATTTAAAGTTCAAACATGATATGGTGTTTAATATATAATATATTATTGCAATTTATATTTATATTTTAAAAAAATTGATAATTTGGTTTCTGAATCGATGAAAAAAGTCTCTTCCAAAAACCAAATGGCTCACTTCGTGAGTGGTCAGTTTTGCTTCAAAATTGATTTTTTGATTTTTTTCAGTCGGTTTGACAGTTGGTTCTCGGTTTTAATTTTTTTTAAAACAACCCTACTTTGAATCGGTTAGATTATTTTGACCGTCTTAGATTTTTAGATCAGGCTAACACATTCCAAATGGTCGGCTCAACGATGATCTTTCATCTTCTTTTCAATTTTTCAGTTTTCCAACTTGACATAATGTCAAAATCACTTGGTTATTTTTTCAGTTAAAAACCTTAATACAAATGCCCAATCTATAAACAGCATTTTAAAAGGAAAAGAAAAAGTTTAAGATTAAATTATCAGTTTAAGAGATTGATTCCACAAGCTTTTAAGGATTTGTAAAACCTTTGCTCAAACTTAAATGAAGAAGAGAGTTTGAACAGAGTAGCATTCTAGACTTTCAAGGTGACGTTAGAGGGTTGTGTCGGAGGAGTGGCGGCACTAGAAGGGTGGCAGCGTCAAAGGGGTCGTCGTCAGAGGGGCAACGTTGGTGACAACCATCAATAAAGAGGGAATTTTGACGTGTCTTTTATATTTTGTTTGTTGTTTTTGTTTGTTTGTTTTCTCTCCTCGTGCATGCCTTGTATCAGATGGCAAAAGAAAAAGAGATGCGGGAGTGTGTGTTGAATTTTTTTTAAAAAAAAGGTAAAGTGGTCTTTTGGAATAAATTTGGATGAAAAAGTTTTTCTAGATTTAAACTAATGAATTTTTTGAATATTATATTTTAGACTTTATTTTTATTTTTAACAGTGATGTTTCTCTTTTATTTTTTGAGTGTCTTCGTATATTGAATCCTGGATTTTAGATATTTAAATCTGACTAGTTAAATTAACTAATATACTATCAATTTAGTTTACTATTTGAACTTTAATATGATATTTAATCTTATGGTCCCATGTTATAGGTTGTTGTCACATAATTTGGATTTTAAAATAATCCTTGTACCATTACTATTGACTTTAAGGTACTTAATAAAACATGCACTAAAATCCATGAAGATTTCATATATAATGCACATATAATTTCACTAGCTTTAGATCACAAAATATGTAATTTTTTCTAAGAAAATTCATTGTCAAAATGTTGAATTACCCTAATGAATTTCTTAGACATTACAATCTTCCTTGAAAATTAGAACAAGTCAAAGAATTTAGCATTTATCTCATCTTTACACTCCTCAAGTAGTTTCCTCTACTTTATAATTACACACGATGCCTTAACTAAAGGTGTTGTGTTTTTGTTAAGGATTTTTTTCCTCACGATCTAAAATCTATACGGGCTTTTCTTTATGGGTGCAGTCATTGTGAACCTCAATGGGCTCATGTGTTATTACATGTGATGGGTCTAACGTGTATTCTTTCAGCATAGAGACATGAAAACATTGTGGACTACTGACAATTTTGATAATAAAGCCAACTGGTATGCAATCTTGCAGACTAGTCCCATGATCTCAAACAGCCCCATGTATTTAAGACTTGGTTTTCCTTTCTTTGCAAAGCACATTATACCCTTCATAAAAGCTACCTTTTGGAAAACCAAAATTTTCACCTAAAACTCTATACGTCTCCTTCATGTGTCAGTGTAACTCTTCTTATGGCTCTGAGTAGTCTCTATTCTCTGCCATATCTATTTGACTGCTTCCCTAGTCTTTTTGATGAAATTTTTCTTCAATAGTTGTTTCTCCCTAATTTTATGAAATAGGGATCTACATTTTATCCCTTAGAGTGCCTTATATGGTGCCATGCTGATAGAAGCTAGGTAATTGTTGTTGTAGGAGAATGCTATCAATGGAAGCTTCTTACTTCATGTTCCTTTGAAGTCCATCACATATGCATGCAACATATCCTCCAAAGTTTGGATCGTTCTCTTAGACTGACCATTTTTCTGAGGGTGTAAAGCCATACTAAACTTTAATTCTATGCCATTTCTTGTTGCACGCTCTTATAAGAAACTAAGATAAAAGGACTATCTCTATACGAAATGACCAAGAGCGGCATGCAGTGCAACCTAACTATTTGTGCTACATACATTTTAGCCAACTTTTCCAAGGAATAGGTGACCCCCATTAGCAAAAAATGCACTAATTTGGTTAATCAATCCACGATTACCTAAATAGTCTTATAACCTTCATTAGTTTTGGGTAGTCCAACCACAAATCTATAGCAATTTGCTCCCATTTCCACACTGAGACTTCAATAGATTGAAGGTCTCTCATTAAACATTTGTGCTCTACCTTAATTTTTTGACAAGTTAGGCATTACTTGTATATTCAGTAGCGTCATCCTTCATCCTGGGCCACTAAAAGTGCTATTTGAGATCCTACTACATCGTACTAGCTCCTGGATGTACAAAATAGTGTCTCACGAGCCTTTGATAAGATCTCCTTTTGGAGTTCCTTTCGTTAGGTACACATATTCTTCCCTTCAAATGAAAAATTTATTATTAGAGATACTAAAATTGGTTTCTTTTCTCTTTAGGATCTCTTTTCTTATCCTAACCAAACTGGGTCGAGCCCTTGAGCTTTTTTCATTCCTTCAAAGATGCACAATTGCAAGGTCTAAGTAGATAGTTTCCCACAAAAAACGAAAAACAAAAAACACAAAATTCTAAATCAAGTTGGCTAATGTCATGTTGAAGAGGTTGGAGAAGCATGTAAATCAAAATACAACTCATTGATGATTTTCGGCTCAACACATTGTGAACCTTATTTGCTTTTTCAAAATGGTAGAGAATTTCATAGTTATAATCTTTGACCAACTCTACCCATCTTCTTTGCATCATATTGAGATATTTTTGAGTAAGGATATACTTGATACTTTGATGATCAGTAAAGATTCAACTTCCATAAAGATGATGTCATCAAATCTTAAGGACAAATACAATTGCTACAAGTTCTAAATCATAGGTTAGGTAATTCTTCTTGTGCTCCTTTAATTGCCTTAAAGAATAAGCTACCACCTTCTCATTATGTATCAAAACTACTCTTGATCTTATTTTCGACGCATCACTATAGATGTCAAATCCTATGTCATCTATTGGTATTGCGAGTATAGGTACACTTGTGAAAATCCTTTTTAATTTTTAAAAGTTATCTTCATACTTCTAGGTCCATTCAAACTTCTTACCCTTTTGACTTAGTGCGACAAGCCTCATAATTCGACAAACCTCCTATAATATCCCATCAAGCCTAAGAAACTCTATATCTCAATTATAGTCCTTAGAGGAAGCTACTTACTTACTGTCTCAACCTTAGTTGAATCTATAGATACACCATTAAACCACATATCCAAGGAAATGCTTTTCAAGCCAATATTTGTACTCGAAGAACTTGACATATAACTAATACTCCTTTAAAGTCTATAGGGCTATTCTTATATCCTCCTTGTGCTCCTCCCGTGTATTTTAGTAAATAAATATGTTGTCGATGAAAATGATGACAAACTTGTCTATATACTCCTTGAATACTCGATATATAAGATTCATAAAAGTTACCATAGCAATTTTCAAACTAAAAGGCATAACGATGAACTCATAATGAGCATAACTTAGTCTGAACATTGACTTAGGAATGTCGCTCTCCATGATCTTCAACTGATGTTACATTGAATGAAGGTTGATCTTCGAAAAGATAATCGCTCCCTTGAGTTGATTAAAAAGATCAATGATCTTATGCGATGGATAGTTGTTTTTGAAAGTGACCTTGTTTAGTTTCTAGTAATCGATGCATATTTTGAATGTACGATCTTTCTTCCTCACGAACAACAATGGTACGCCCTATGGAGAATGACTTAGCCATATATATCCTTTTCTAATACCTCTTACAACTCCATATGTAGCTCCTTGATAGTGGTTAAATTTCACGAACCGAGTATGTTGGAGTTTTTTAGTGTTTATTAGGTTGTTGGTGGGCGGTGGATGTGTAACAACTGGACTTTTTAAGCTGTTGCTTAACGTCCTTAAACATCCATTATTAAACCTATTCTTACCTATCAGTAAGAAAAATACTTTGTAAATTTTATTTATTTATTTATTTCTTAATATCATTCTTGAAATTTTTGCAACTTCTGTTGCAACATAAACTAAAACATAATACAAACATAAATTTATAATCATTCAAAACATTTCCTAAAATTTGTTGAATAAACATTTACTTTTGTAAAACTTTTTAAAACATCTTTTGAAAACAGTGAAAGCTTTTTCTTTAAGCAGTGGAAAACAACTGTAGTGGTATTCATATCCAACCATTGCCTTTATCTTACTGCGACACCAAACTCTTCAATCAGTCATACTAGTCTCTCGTTGGAACTATCTACAACATAAAGAAACTTATAAAGAGCTTTCGCTTTGTAAGTTCAAACAAATTTTCTAAAATATGATAACATTTATTTTAAAACTTTTCTTTTAAAACCTCTCGCAAAAACATCTTTTATAAAAGTTTTTTGTAAAACCTTTCTTATAAGACATTCTTTATAAACATTTCTCATAATAGCATTTCTTTAAAAAGAATGCAAGTAATGTCATAATACATGATTTCATTTATGAACATCGTATCATCATTTTTATTATTTCTTTATCTTGAGGGCTTAAGTGTTCTTATTAACATTATCAATTATGAGATCACAAACATAATACTTCCCTTGCGGAAAACTTAAGACCATTGAACAATGAGGTCGTAACTTTAACATAAGTTAAGGTCATAACTTTAACATAATTTATAAACCTCACATCAAGGAGGCTGATACGACACTCAATTAACATCTTTCATTTATCTTTTTGTAACTTTAGTGAACCTATCAAATGCTAAACATACGATATGATGTACCTTAATATTTAAACTTTAAGCATAACAAATGCATCATATTGCAAATCATGACTTGGTTTTTAAAACATTTTGCATAGCAAATGCAATACATTTCATATATTTATACTGCATTTGAAATTCAATTTCTTTATGTTATAGGTGAGGTTTGAAACTTACCTAGATATCACTTTAGCTTTCCTGTTTAATTCCTTTTCTTTTATTAATTGGCTTTGTATCTTGTTCAAATGACACCTGACTATTGAAATTATCAGACTTTACATTATTGATTTATTTTTATACCACTTAACATGAATGTTCTATAATCAAATTAGACATCATACGTGATGGTTTTGTTACTTAACGTGATACAGGACATTTTCTATCCATGGGAGTTTAGCTATATTGAAGCGCTTAGGGTTTTATTTTAACCGTTACACAAAAAATGATGATTTTACCCTTAATAGTTTTTTTATAAGTCATGTAACTTTATTAAACTTCTCCTGACACTAATAGGCTACCAAAAAATTTTTGCCAAGGGATGTTTTCTTAAATCAGATGTTTCGGGGTCCATTTTGGCCCTTTTTATGAAAAATGATAGTTTGCTCTTGACATGTCTTAGAAAATATTTTGAACCCGCTTAAATCTAAACTCATATTTCCTTGCCACTCGTGCTCCTAATGCTGTCAAAAAAAAAAAAAAAGATCAGTTTTCTTTTCGCAAAAAGTCTATTTCATCACAACTTTATGTTTTGTCCTGTAATATGAAAATCTTCGTGATTTCATCCTTAACATACTTTTCTTAGAAATTTTCCAAATTCTTTTAAGCTTTAAGACATAAGTATACTTACTGATCCTAACCATACAGAAAGCCATCTTTATGTCGTGAAAATTCTTGTCCCACCCGGTTTTGAGATTTTGGTTTAAAACACAAAATTTTGACATTTTTGCCCTTGGGACAAAAAATAACTATATTATACTAAAATATTTAGCTTTCCATAAAGATTAAAAGTTACAAGAGCTCCTTGGTCAAATTTGAATAATTTCAAAACGTTTTCCTAGTTTTGAAATTTCGTGATTTAAATCTCATAAAACTCAAAACTTAAAATAGACATAAAATTTTTGCAAATTGTCTGCAATTTCAAAAAGCTTTAATGAGATCTACAACTTTAATATTTTAATCAAAATCAATGAGATCTACAACTTTAATATTTTAATATTTCTCAAAATCATTCATCTTCATATAGTCTTTAGACAACAGAAATAAAATCTATATTTTTAGCTTGATCCAATTAGAACGAGCGAGATTTCTTCATGAAAGTTGTTCGTCTTCATTTTTTTGGTAAATCTCGTGTTTTGTTCAGAAATTAGTTTGGCCTCCAAGTTTATCAAAAACCCATTTCCTTAGAAAACTAGTTAAACTTTGTATCTTGAGAAAGTTTAACAATCTCTCCCCTTTTAGAATAAAAACCCAATTATGTATCCTATCAATCACATAACCATTCACATAAGATATAATATAATCATGTCACTATGACACCCCTATGTAGGGGTTAGAACTATAGAATGAATGCAAATAAATTTAATTTACAATACCATTTTAAAACAATTAAAACATTGCCCACTTTGGAGAAAACGGAAAAAAGAACATGCTTTAAATAACAATCCACAGTTTTAGTATAGCACCCCATATTAAAAATACAATCATCATCATCATATTACAATTCCCAGTCAACATAAAGCCAAACACAGCCACAATAATAGTTTTATGAATCTTACATGTTTTGAACAAGTTACAGATAAAGTTAAGATATTCCAATATGAGACCAGCAGTGTTGTCGCCTACTCCTCGTCAGACAAGTTACAATGAACTCCACCAAAGAGATGAAAATGTAATAGGGATGAGCATATACATGCCCAATAGGAAATACCATTACTCACCTTTAGGCTTTATTAATTACCATATTAACATTTGCATGGCTAGTTATTTCTCAACATTAATCATCTTATGAGATTCATTATGATCATATTTTATGGATACCTTATGTTAATCATTACCCAATTTCATACATATACATATATGCATATATCATGATTCATCAATGTTCCTAAGTATCTACATTTTAATAAAGTATCTCATCACTCGACTAAATGATACCCAAAGGGGTGCGCTTTCCACTCTTTAATCATTCTAAGAGTGTCAGGTGAGGAGACATCAAGCCCTGAATCCTCAGTAAGTCGATTCCTGTATAGTGCATTCTGAGACTTTCGACCCAATAGAGCATCATCAGCTCCCTCCTATTTTACCTTTCAGGGTATCATGCCCAAGGACGTAATCGCTGCCTTCTTCACGCCTTACCATTCCTCTATAATAAATCATTATGCATGGAGTCCAAATTCCTAACCATGCTTCTCAATTACATCAATACATGTCAAATCAATTCATTCTCGCTGTACAATACAGGATGAGTTCCACAATATTGTGTCATGAGTAATATTCATATATGATCAAAATATCATGTACATATCTTCCAATGTAAAGAACCAATCTTAATTAATCAAAACCTCACAAAAGATTAGTAATAGAATCCCTACCTCTTTACAAAATATCCATTGATAACTTCCAGCTTATACAATCAAGTTCACCACATAAGCTCCAAGTATGTTGTTATCCTAAAATGTATAAAAATAATTATACTTAACTTAAATCCGAATCTATAATTATGTTAATTTGCCATTTATTTTTATCATTTTCAAAACATAAGTTGTTAGATAACTACCCTTGTCCTAGTAGTTTGGTCTTCCTTATTCATTCATGAAGTTAGGGTTTAACCCCACCTAAAGCATAAAATCAAGCCTTTATTTTTATTAAATCGTTGTTTGGAAAAACGACATGTCATTTTCCCTTTGTAGGGAAAAACGACAGAAAGCCAAAAAAAGACAAAAAATCTAGAAAAATGCCCAGACAAGTTCTTGATTGTTCTTTACCCATTATCAATCAAAATTTAGGTTTTTAACATGTTTCTAAGCTTAAAACACTAGTACAAAATGTGGATTCTACGACGGTTATAAACCGTCGTGGAAAAATTTCACGACGGTCAAAAAACCGTCGTGGAAACCTCTGTCGTGGAATATGATCGACTTTTCACGACGGTTTTTTATCGTCGTGGAATAGATTAATTTGGCGTGCGAGGGGGGTGAACTGTAGTTTTTCACGACGGTTTTTGTGAAAAACAGTCGTGGTAGATAGGGCTACCATGACGGTTTTTCACAAAAACCGTCGTGAAAATTTGGTATTTTTCAAAAAAAAAATCTCCTGCAATTTCAATTTCCTACGAGATGGCCAGTCCCGTATGTTATCCATTACATCAAGGCCCTAATTACATACAATAATTGTTCTATAATCAAATATTAATTTGTATTTACAATATCTGTTTACACTTGAGCTATTTTGAGCACTTTGTTAATCTAGTATGACGTATACCTATCTAAAAACCACAAACTTATTTACAAATTGTACCCATTCTAATCTAACTTCATGTATATCTGTATGTATATAAACTTCTTTTTTTCCTAAAGCTTGTATACCACTCGTAATTATACCCCGCATGAAACGTAGAATAAAAAAACCACATTCTATGTTTCCTGGTTGTCTTGGGCACTTATGTTTAGAATATAACGTTCTGTTTGGTCGGTTTGTGACACCGATTCTCGCTTGAAGCTTCCAATCGTTAAGCGCCCTAATAATGTATATCATGTTTAAATAATAAATAAATTAAAAGATGATACAATTATGTGAGACTAAAAAACAATTAATTTTGTAAGACAATATT
>CAMOHE010050439.1:6765-29429 GCA_946598075.1 Artocarpus hirsutus | reverse complement strand
AGAGATTAAGAGTGATACTCTACTAGTGAGAATCTGAAACTCCCTGAGAGCTCTTGTTCACAAATCACGAACACTAGCTTTGGGTTCTCTCAATTGATTGGAAGGAGAGTCACCTTGAGGAAGAGCTGTACGTGTGAGCCCACACTCACTCCGATCGTGGATAGAGAATAGCAAAGAAGACCAGTTGGTTGAGGCTCTTCTGGAACGTTACTTCTCTACACAGACTTCGGGAGCTTTTCGGCTTATACAAGGTCAGTAAGATTAGGTTAATTTATACATATAGCATGTCAAACTTGTGTTTTGGAAAATACTCTGATTTAAAATTTTTAAAATTCCGCTGCGTATTATTTTTCCAATAGAAGGAAGTTTGTCTCCAGAAGAAGTTTTCTTTAGAAGAAGCCTTCTACTCCTAGGATAAGTTTGCTTTTAGAAGAAGCTTTATGTTCCTTTCAAGAGAAGTTTTCTAAATAGATACTATTTTATTTTATTAATTCAAAATTGGAATCTCATTTAACTACAAAATTGCATACCACAATATGATCACATTATGTCATCCAAGTAACTATTCACTTTATTTAATTTCCAAAGTGTGTATTCATTCATTACCTATAAGTTCAAACAATTTACGAAGATGTCATAAGAAACTATAGACTTATAATTTCAAGCTTCATTAAAATTTACAATTAATTAACAACTTAATTAATATATTATTTTTTTTAATTCCAAAGTTACTCTACTAAAACTTAGAATTGCACTCTTGAAATTATAAATATAATTTATTTCAAAAATTGAAATCATTCATTGATATAGTTATTGCATATGAATTGATCCTCTATAAATAATTCATAATGAGAACTAGAAAAAATCCATTAACCTTTCTAATTACATCTTTATCCTTGAATGTCTTTTATTCTCTAATGAATAATAAATTCATGAACTTAATCATGAATTTGGAATCTCATATTATTCAAGACTTGGGATAATACTTAAGAGTATTATTTATCTAATTCTCATTAAAGAATGAACGGATTCTATCTTGTAATATTAATATTATTGGCTACTTACTTTACTATGCCTCCAAAATACAAGGGATAGGATTAGATTCTCGAATCCATACCCCTTGATTCTCTAATGAATAATAAATTCATGAACTTAATCATGAATTTGACAAATTTGAGCGCTTATATTATTCAAGACCTGAATCAATACTCAAGAAAATTATTTATCTACTTCCATAAAAGAAGGAATAGATTTTATCTGGTAATATTAATATTCCTGGATACTTATTTCACTATTCCTCCAAAATACAAGGGATAGGATTGGATTCTCGAATCCATACCGAGTAAATCAAAAGACATAATTTAACTTAGGATCAAGATAATCTTATATATGACTATCGGTCAATGTGATTAGAACTTGCTATATCTTAACGTAAATTATTTAGCTGTACATATCATATTATGTTCCAATCCTATATAATCACATTATGTATAGTGCAGTCATTACTTAGCGGTTCGGATAAGCCCATTCTATTCTTAATGAAATGACATGCACTAGTAACATTCAATTAAAGATTTCATACTTAATTTAATAATTAATCATAAAATTTAATTATATGTTAATGACTATCTTCATTATTATCCTTAAATATTATCCTTATGTATATAACACTTAGACAATATTTAAGGTCACATAAATAATTATGAAATTTTAATGATATTTACAAAATATTCAAAATATATGTACAGAAACAAAATGAAAAATTCCCTTTATTTATTTATTTATTTATTTATAAATATGTCTAAAAACATCTCATATTTTAAGGGCATCTATTGTAACAACTTATTGGGTTTTCCATTCCGTTTATCATTTTGTTCGTGCTTGTTTGTCCTTTTGGGTTTTTGAACATCATTTGTTAGTTTATATTTGTTCGTGTTTTGGGACTTTTTAGATCACATTTTCTTACTGATGTTCTTCAAGTTACTATTTATATATACATTGACATTAATGAATATCCATCGTATCAATATTAAAGTAAAGAGATTTTTTTGGACACGTCGTTGTTATCAAGAATTTGTCATTACATTCACTCATTTTTTTATAATCAATTATTGTTCTAAAATTTTCAATCTATTTGGTATGATATTTTTTAATATGTTATTTTTCATTTTAATAAATTAAACATGCATGCAATATCCTTTTTCACACGATACACATACATTTATTTTCATAGTCTTTATCGTAATTTCATTCTTATTTGCTTAATGCAACAAATTGGTAAACTAATGCTGAATAATTAAGGGTTTAAGGCAACGTATGGTAGGTCTTTTTTTATAATGTTCTTTAAAATAGGATTTTCAAGAATATTATAGTTTCATTATATTGTATATTTTATAATTTGACTTCTCTTTTTTTTTAAAAAAATAGGGTAAATAGCTCAGTTAGTCCCAACCATTTTAAAAAAGGTATGATTTGGTCCCCAACTTTTGTTTTTTTTTTTTTTTGTGATTTAATTAGGTCTAACCATTTAAAAATGTATAATTTGATCCCTAGTTGTTAATTTTGGACGGAAAAGATTGTTAGAGATTATGTTTTAATTGAAATTATTATAAACCTTTTAAAATAATTGATACATTAAAAAATTAATAAAAATTAAAACATAAATTTATTTAAAAATATAAAAAATAAAACGATTAACCAAAAAAACCCAAAATTTCATCTTCTTCCTCTGATCTCCGTCTTCTTCGTCCTCAAATTGAACCAAACACCATAAACAATTTCAAAAGCTTTAAAACCAATTTCTTTATAACTAGCAAGAACACAAACACCCAAATCCATAACCTTACCAAACTCTAATAACACAAAATCATCACCCGAACGTGCCACCCACACCGAAGATCACCCCTGGCGACATCGCCATCAAACCTATTTAAACAATCACAAACACAGACAATGAGCTATTCTTGAGGAGAGAGAAGCAAAAAAAAAAAAAAACCCAAGACCCCATTGCCCACCACCCCTTTTTTGCTCTGGTGACCCCTATTTGTCAACCGAGCTTCATAGTTGTCGCCAAAGACTGTCGTGCGACAAAGCTCTATCACCGGAGCCTACCCCTTACATGGTCTGAGTCAAGCCTAGCCAATCTCTCCCATTGTCGTGCATGTTAGCCCCTCCACTAGCCATCTTCCCCATCATGCGAGTCGCCGTGTGTTTTGTCTGGACTTTCTTTTTCTTTCATTCTAGAGAAGTCACCTCTAATGGAGGTTTTGGGTTTTGATATTTGTCTTTTTTAATCTAAGTTGGGTTTTGATAAATGTTTTTTTTTTTTTGTCTTTTTTCCTTTGTTTTGGAGAAGTCACCTCCAATAGAGGTTTTGAATTTTGATATTTGTTTCTTATCTAAGTTGGGTTTTGATATTTGGTTTGTCTGGTCTTTTTTTCCTTTGTTTTGGAGAAGTCACCTCCAATGGAGGTTTTGCATTTTAATATTTGTTTTGATTTGAGTTGGGGTATGTTTTTGTTTTTGTTTTTCTCTTCTTTTTTGTTTTGCTATTTTTTAAACAAATATTTGTTATTTTTTACCTTTTTAGTTTTTTATGTTTCAATTTTAATTTCTTTAAAATATATTAGGTATTTTTACTAAAATAAAATCACTAAAGTAGTCAAAATATTTTTTTAACAGTCAAACATAACAGATGGGCCAAATTGCACCTTTTTAAATAGTTAGACACAGTAGGTTGGGACCAAATAGCACATTTTTAAAAAGGTTGGGGTCAACTAAGATATTTACCCTAAAAATATTAGCATCTCAAAATCTACCATGTATCTATTATTTGCTATGTTACAAGTGTTTTGATTCTTTAAAAAATCCAAATTCAAAGTCACGTCTTCTAAATAAAAAATTAAGAAACTTGTACTAAAATTTCAATATAGTATTGTAAAGTTGGTTTTAATATTTTTATTGTTTATTAGAAATTGACTCATTTTATCAAGCTTTTTTTAAATATAGTTTCAAATATTGAAACTACTAAAAAGTTTTAGTGACAACAAGTAAAAGCAAAATCTCTAACAAACGAGCCCAAAAATGGAATGCGGACCCTGGAGTATTCTTCAAAACCACCGTAACAAACGTGGTAAGGAAGCAAAATGCCACGCTAGCTATGAATTTCCAAAGTGAAAAGATGGAAATAAAAGCTTATAGTGTTAAATGTGCTGAGGGCATATCATAAAAGAAACCAAAAAGAGTTCACCAAAGTGAAGCTTCATAGTGACACATATTTTTCCATGCAAGACATTGTATGGATCATTATATATGGATTATTTAAATTCAGTTTCATTTCCTAATGCATTGACAATAATACTGGCAGGTTTTAGGAAGCACATAGTGTAGGAATAAAATTTACTGATGAAAACCATCATCAAATCCCAAGACTCATATTAATTCATCAAGAACTATAGCGAAAGCGTACCTGAATCCATTAGAATGGTAGAATTCTTGGTTCTTGATCTTCTGAGTCAAGAATGTATAGTTTATGTGAGAGTAAGTTTTCTCTCTTTCTTTTACGTGGTGGGATGCGTAAAAGAATACATTCCATTCTGACTCAAGGACTACAACCATTTATAATATTTTTAACTTTTTTTTATTTCTATTTTGACCCATCATAAAAATAGAAATTATATTTTAGGTCTCTACACATAATTTTATAGCCATACTTTATGAGATGCATTAAAACCTAAAATTTTGCACTTTATTAGATCACTTTAATTAAGCCAACTTTATCTGATAACATTAATACATATTTATTTAATATATTAGCCCACAAATTATTGGAATTAATTCCAACAATCTCTCACTTGGGCTATATATGAAACTTTATAAAAGTGAATTATACCCTATGAGCTCATGAATTGTGCTATCATTACCAAAAGCATCTCCAATCAATCTGGTTCATCAATCATATCAATATAGGATCAAAGCGGTCTTCGTTACATTCAACGTAACTAAACCATCAATGGTCACGTATATTAATATAATGAACGACATGGATCAAGTATGGATATGTAGCAAGAAAATTTCATGCAATGTGATCTTAACATGCCTATTTCCTACTAGTCCAACCTTATTCTTTAGTGAGATCAAATCAAACACATACGGAGAAAATAAACTGTAAACTTTATTTCTATAGAAAATAACCATAAAATGTGTCTACAATAGGAAAGCGTCCAAAATACAAACTCCTACTAAAATGACATATTCTCGAGACATACAACACCCATTTGAACGGTGTGCTCATGAAAGACCTTAGGTGGTACTCCTTTTGTAAGTAGATCTGCAACCATAGAGTTTGTCCCAATGTGCTCTATAGACACCTGACCACTCTGTACTCTTTCTTTAACAACAAGGAACTTAATGTCTATATGCTTCGACTTTGTTGAGTTCCTGTTGTTATTGGAATATAGCACTGTTGACTTATTGTTACAAAATTTCTTAAGTGGTCTTTCAATTCCATCTACAATTCGTAGCCTAGTGACAAAATTTCGTAGCCATATCCCATGATTGGATGCCTCATAACATGCTATAAACTCTACTGCCATGGTGGAAGAAGCTATTAGTGTCTGCTTAGCACTTTTCCAAGAAATAGCTCCTCCAGCTAGCAGGTAGATATAGCCTGATATGGATCTCCGACTGTCTTGGCACCCAGCAAAATTAGAATCTAAATACCCAATGATCTCCAATTGATCTAATCTTCTATATGTGAGCATGTAATACTTTGTTCTCTGTAAATATCGCATGACTCGTTTGGCTGCTTTCCAATGATCTATCCTTAGATTACTTAAGTATCTGCCCAACATCCCTGTAACGTACGCAATATCTGGATGCGTACAAACCTGAGCATACATTAGACTCCCTACTACTAACGCATAAAGAATCTTTTGCATTTCATTAACCACAAAATCATTCTTAGGGCACTGATTAAGCCTAAACCTGTCTCCCTTAGCAACAGGGGTGTCACCTGGTTTACAATCCTACATGCCAAATCTCTTAAGTACCTTCTCGATATAACCCTTTTGTGATAATCCAAGTATACCTCGAGAGCGATCCTGGTGTATCTGTATGCCTAATACAAAATAGGCGTTCCCAAGATCCATCATCTCAAATTTCTTTGATAGAAATCTGTTAGTTTTGTGCAATAAGCCGATGTCATTGTTGGCAAGCAATATGTCATCAACATACAAAACCAGGAAAATATACTTACTCCCACTAAACTTATGGTATATACAATCATCGACCATATTCATCTCAAAACTGAACGAGATGATAACCTGATAAAATTTGTAATACCACTGACGAGAAGCTTGCTTAAACCCATAGATGAATTTCTTTAATTTGCAAACCATCTTCTTTGCATCTCCTGACACAAAGTTCTCCGGTTGCATCATATATATCGTCTCATCAATGTTGCCATTAAGAAACGTAGTCTTAACATCCATCTAATGAAGCTCAAGATCAAAATGTGCCACTAATGCCATTATAGTCCTGAAAGAGTCTTTCGAAGAAACTGGAGAGAAAGTCTCTTTATAGTCGATGCCTTCCTTTTGAGTAAAGTTCTTTACAACAAGATGAGCCTTATACCTTTCCACATCGCCTTTTGAATCCCTCTTGGTCTTAAATATCCATTTGCAACCAATGGGGTTTTGCACCTTCAAGCAACGGGACAAGATCCCAAACGTAATTGTCTTTCATGGACTTTATCTCTTCATTTATGGCATCAATCCACTCTTAAGATTTAGAATTTTCCATGGCTTGACAGAAGTTGATTGGATCATCTTCCACCACTCTAATGTCAACCTCATGTTCTTGGAGAAATATGATATAATCATCAGGAATCACATTTCTCGTTTCTCATGTGGATCTTTATAATGGCATAGGTTCTTGAGGTGGAAGAGTTTGTCCTTCCGGAATAATTTCTGGAATAGAAGGTTCTCCGACATTATCTTGATTTGGATCTGCTTCTTGAACAATGTCAGGAATAGGAACTTGATCAATGTCAATAACAGCTGTGGGAATATCAACATATTCCTCTTCAAAGACAAAGTCCTTAACCCTATCTCCCCCTACAAACTCAACATCCTTAAAGAACCAAGCAGTTCTTGTCTCAAAAATTGACTTAGTCGTGGGATCATAAAATTTGTAACCCCTTGACCTCTTAGAGTATCAAATAAAATAGCAGCTAATAGTTTTGGAGTCTAGTTTTTTTTCATTAGGCCTATAAGGCTTTGCCTCAGCTGGACAACCCTAAATGTGCAAGTGATTCAAACTAGGCTTCTTGCCTTTCCAAAGCTCATAAGGGGTTTTGACAGTTGCTTTAGTTGGAACTCTGTTGAGTATATAAGCTACAGTCTTTCTGGCTTCTCCCCAGAGAGATTCTAGCAAGGTAGAATGACTAATCATACTCCTCACCATGTCCTTAATTGTTATGTTTCGCCTCTTAGCAACACCATTCATGCTAGGTGATCCAAGCATGGTGTACTGTGTGATGATACCGCACTCCTCTAGGAACTTAGTAAAAGGTCTTGGACGTTGTTCACCTGAATTGTCATATCTACCATAGTATTCACCACCTCGGTCAGATCTAACGCTTTTAATCCTTTTGCTGAGTTGGTTCTCAACTTCACCTTATAATTCTTGAACATATCCAGTGATCGGGAATTCTCATGAATGAGATACAGGTAGCCATATTATGAGTAATCATCTATGAACGTAATAAAATATTGTTGACTATTCCAAGAAGCTGTAGAGAATGGCCTACAAATTTCTGTATGAATTAGTTCTAAGACATCTGAAGCCCTGTTGGCTCCTAATCTCTTTATGTTTGTCTGTTTCCCCTTTATGCAATTAACAGAAATTTTAAAATCTGTAAAATCAAGGGGATCAAGAATCCCGTTAGACACAAGTCTCTCAATTCTCCGCTTGGAGGTGTGACCTAATTTCTTGTGCCATAATGAAGCAGATTTCTGATTGCTTAACTTTTGCTTTACACCACGTGTACTTATATGCAATGTTTTATTAAATGAGGCAACCGTATCAAGTAAATAAAGGTGATCATAAACAGATAAAGAACCAGAGCCAATAACTTTTGAATTTTGAAAAAGACTAAATTTACTATTTCTAAATGAACAAGAATAACCAAATTTGTCCAATATAGAAACAGAAATCAAATTCCGTCTAAACGACGGTACAACATAAGTCTCATGCAAATCCAAATAAAGTCCAGTCCTTAATAATAACCTAAAAGTTTCTATTGCCTCAACTTTCATAGATTTGCCATCGCCCACATAGATGTATCTTTCACTATCACTTGGCTTTCAACAGCTCAAGCAACCCTACATAGACACACTTATATGAGTAGTAGCACCGGAATCTATCCATCAAGTGTGTCTTGGTACCAAAGTTATATTAACCTCAAAATAGACTAGATTAAGAAGCGTACCTTTTTTTGCATGCCATGCGTGATAATTGGTGCACTGCTTCTTCTTGTGTCCCTTACCTCCATAGAAGAAACAAGTAAATTCAACACCATGTTCCTTCTGTTGTTTCTTTTGTGGCGCCGCACTTGCAGCTTCCTTGCCTTTCTTACTTTTCCTTTTCTTGTCCTTAGAGGTTGTAGCCAAATGAGCACTTTCTGCCTTCTCTTGCTTTAGTCTTTCCTTTTCTTGCACACAATATGAGATGAGCTCATTAAGGGACCATTTGTCCTTTTGACAGTTGTAGCTCACCTTAAATTGACTAAATTGTGTAGGAAGAGATATCAAAACTAAATGCACAAGTAAGTCCTCAGACAGCTCTAGCTTAAGTGCCTTTAGTTTTGAAGCAAGATGAGACATCTCCATGATGTACTCCCTTATGTTTTCTTTTCCTCTATACCTCATTGAAATAAGGTTTGCCAAAAGCATACTTGTTTTAGCCTTTTCTTTCTTGGCAAACCTCTTCTCAATTTCCTCAAGAAAACCTTTGGCTGTAGTAACTTTTTCAGACATAGTGCCCCTGAAAGTTTCTAGAATAACACGCTTCATGATCATTAGACTCATGCGATTCAAACATTCCCACCTTTCCATGTCCCTTTTATCATTAAAGGAACTATTATCTGTAAGGTCAGGAGGTCATTCAACCCACAATTCGAGGTCTAAATCCATGACTCCGAGAACAATCATAATGTTCTCTTGCCATGCATTGAAGTTTGTGCCATTAAACATGGGAATTGAATTGATGCTAGCAGAAATATTAGAAGCAGAACTTACAACTGAACAGAGAACAAAACAACAAAACAGCAAAACAAGAAGCTCACATAAGTTCCATGTCATACTTAAATAAATTCAAATAATGGTAGGGCCCATCACAAGATACCTAGAACAACATTAATATTTAGTCTTTGGACAAAAATTTTAACTTGTTAGTGGTACTCTTAGTGTAGTAATCAAACATTGACAATAAGTACATGTTAAATAATAAATCTTCCTTTGGGCTAATTTATTATTCACATGTAAAACTGGATAATCATCACTTGTTTATTACCACAAGTGTACATGCAATTTTGTCAAATATTAACTTTCCTTTGGGCCGGTTAATATTCACATAAATTGCAGGAACACAACCATTTGTATTTCAAAATAAATTAATTTCCATAAGAGAGGTCACTTTGGTGACATGTTGCTTCAATTAATTCATTATAAAATACATATAAAATACCAATATTTGAATTTAAAATTGCACCAAAAATTGACCAAAATTAAAATAAAAAAAATAAAAAATTTTTTGGTCAAAGTCAAAGTTAACAAGGTCAAAGGTCAAAGTCAAAGTCAACGGGCCGGGTACTGTATGGACGGGTTACCCTATCCATCTCTTTACCCAAACCCAACCCATTAACATATTATTTGACCCAATATTAAAACCTAACCCAAATTAAAATGACCCAGGCCTATTACTTTCTTTTTTTTTTGGTTGCTCGGGTCACCTTAGGGTTGAGCCCCTGGGTATCTTGCCGGTCGCGGGCCTAAAGGGCTCCTTAGGCCCGTGTAAAAAAACAGCCCCCTTTTTTTTTGGGTGGCTGGTCACCCAAGGGTTGAGCCCCTAGGTTTTATCTGGTCATGGGCCTCTTTGGCCTGTGTAAACCAGATGCAAATTCTGGGCTAAGCCTAGAATTGCATCACACCCAAGGGTCATGACCCTTGGGAACGACACTAGGTGGTTGGCAGGGCCAACCGCCATTGAGACTTCGCTGCGCTGGCCACTGGAGAAACCCAAGAATAGCCCAGTTTTTGCCTTTTTTTTTTTTTTTCTTATGCAGCAGCTTTTGGCCACCATTTTCATGCTCTACTGTGGCTAGAGGCAGCATCTCTCCCTCTCTGGCGAGGCCCGATGGTCTTGGCCTGATTTCCATGTCAACGGTAGTGAGATTGCCGCCAGTAATCATATGGGTTACTCAGCCCATACTGTTCGATTTCTAGAAAATTGATTATGCCTATATACATTCATAATGAATACGTGAACTTTTTTTTTTTAATTGTTGGTAGTGCAATGCCATGTAACTAAATCCAAATATATACTTAGTAAGAATCAATGATTATAAATGGCAGGCATAATTAATAAATGTTCAGCATGTGTAGACAATTTTATTCAAATAACCATCTGTATATATATGCACACATACCAAAACTTCATCTGTACATATGAACCAAATAATACAATTCACCATAATCCTTATCACCGTAAAATTCAACCAAAAATTTTAGAAAATATTTCTCAATGGTTTAATACGAGGAGGCTCCAATGCCACTTGTAGAAACAAAATTTACTGATAAAAACTATTATCAAATTCCAAGACTCATGTTAATTCATCAAGAATTATAGCGAAAGCGTACCTGAATCCATTAGGACGATAGAATTCTTGGTTCTTGATCTTCTGAGTCAAGAAGGTATGGTTTTTGTGAGAGAAAGTTTTCTCTCTTTCTTTTAAGTGATGGGATGCGTAAAAGGATACGTTATATGCTGACTCAAGGTCCACAACCATTTATAATATTTTCGACTTTTTCTTATTTCTATTTTGGCCCATCATAAAAATAAAAATATACGTTTGGTCTTTACACATAATTTTATACCCACACTTTATGAGATGCATTAAAACCGAAAACTTTACACTTTATTAGATCACTTTAATTAGGTTAATTTTATCTGATAGTATTAATATACATTTATTTAATATATTAGCCCACAAATTATTAAAATTAATTCCAAAACAGAGAAGAATCATAAAGAGAGACATTGACTCAAAGCTGGCTGCAGTTTCATTTCCTTCGACAGCGAATGTTGAATCACATGGTAAAGTGCGACAGAAAGATGAAGTTTCATTTGCGGTGGTAAATGGGAGAGAAAACCACTTGTGGAATTTTGGGTAAGATAGAAACGATAGGCATGGAAAAATATGTGTCACTAATGAAGCTTCACTTTGGTGAAGTCTTGTCGGTTGCATTCATGATATGCCCTCAGGACATTTAACACTATAAGCTTTTATTCCCTCTTTTCACTTTGGAAATTCTGAGCTAGCGTGACATTTTGCTATAGAAGTCCTCGTACCGTTTGATACGCTGATTTGAGGAATACGCCACGGACTTTGCGACGGAAAGACGAAGGTTCATTTGAGTGGTAAATGAGGAAGACAACCACTTGTGGAATTTTGGGTAAAATAGAAACAATTGCCATGGGTAGGAGAGTATAGAAAAATCAAAAACTGATCTCAACTAACCGAAACTACCAAAACTGAAAAGAACCAAGAGCGTTTAAAACACCAAAACCAAACCGAATGGAATTGAATCAGTTCGGTTTCGGTTTTTATATATTTAGGTTCCATTTTAACTAACAAAATTTAAAAAAAAATAAAAAAATCCTAAATTAAAACTATCTATTTCACCAAATTGATTCAATTGGTGTCTAAGGAGACTAATCTAATTTTCTAAACAAAATATAACTAACTGAACAAACCATAAATACAACCAAAATCAAAATTAAAAAGTAATAATAAAATAAAGAAAAAAGGAACCAAATACAATAAACCATAGGGACAACAATAAAATTTGGAAATATTCCATCAGCATGTCACGAAAAAGCAGTAGCAGCAGCTGCAAGCAGAATAAAAAAAAAAAAAAAGCATAACCAAGCCGGACCTTTTCAATTGGTTCGGCTTCGGTTTGGTTAACTAGTTTAGTTTAGTTTTTAATGTTAACTAAACCAAACCGTCGTTTTGGTTACACAGTTAGCCAAACCCGAGCCAACCGAAGCTAGAATTTTGGAATGACTGCATTCACTTCTGCAACTGGCATGGAGTTACATGTAGCAAGCGACGTCAAAGGATAACAGCCTTGAACTTACAAGACTATAACTTGTGAGGAACCATATCGTCTTCTATTGGAAACCTGAGCTTTATGAGGTTCATTAATTTCATGAACAACAGCTTCTTCGGTAGAATTCCACAGCAAGTTTCGCATTTGTTTCAGATACAAAATCTTAGTCTCAGTTACAACATGTTGGTGTTGGGGAATTAGGCACCTCCTAATTCTAAGGACCACCAAGAACAAATAATTGCAGAAAAGGAAAGAAGAAAATAAGAAAAGAGAAACACTAAATTTTTATACAGATTCGTCCAAATTTAAGACTTCGTCCTGTTTCTGCCGCTGCAGATTCACTATGATGAGGAGATAAATACAGATTACAAGAGAAATTTTATCACACACTCTTAATTCGTGTTTCCCAAATCTTTCTTTTACTTAGCACCCTTCGTGGGAATTTTCTTTTTTTCTCTCAATAATAAAGCTCTCACACTCACAAAGAAATGCCCCTTCATAAAAAAAAAAAAAAAGAGTCATTGACAACCCTAACCTCCTATCTCTATTTAAATACCGAAAAAATGAGAGAAAAATCACTACACTTAGAAACCCTAGCAGTTTTCCATTTTTGGGGCATCAAAATCTGACTTTTACACTGAAAAAGTCATAAAACCATAGAATCTAGGTGCCGCGGAGCTCAAAACCAGGGCCCTACGGCGCTGGTTTGAATTTCGAGCGGGCATATGAGCGCCGCATTGCCCAGCCACTGCCCCATTTTTCTTTTTTTTTTCTTCTTGCTAAGTGTTGATTGATAGGCTCCATTCTCCAACAATCTCCCACTTGGAGACAAATCAATCACTTTCTCGATTGGAACTTTAGCAGTAGCAACTTCTCAAGCCTCATGGAGAAGTCCAACTAAAGTTGTGCACAACTTCACTTTCTCGATTGGAACAATCTTGGTAAGCACATCTGTTGGATTCTAACTACCAAGAATCTTCTCAAACTTTAACACTCCATCCTCTAGAGCCGATCTGATGAAGTGATAACGCAACTGTATATGCTTCGTCCTAGCATGAAATGCGGGATTTTTCACCCAATGAATGGTGCTCTAATTGTCACTATGTAACACTCCTCTCCTGCTTGTGACCCAGTTCTACTAAGAACAACTACAACCAAATCATCTCCTTACTTACTTCAGTCATCGCCACATACTCTGCTTCAGTTGTAGAGAGTGCAACTATCTTTTACAGCTTTGAGACCCAACTAATTGCTGTGCCACCTATAGTATAAACATAACCAGTGGTACTCTTTCAGCCATCAATGTCTCTAGCCATATCAGCATCTACATAACCCTGTAATCCCAAGTCTGACTTCTTGAAACACAGAACTAAACTTGCAATACCTCTTAGATATATGAGAATCCACTTCATTGCCTCCCAATGCTGCTTGCCTAGATTGTTCATGTACCTGCTCACAACTCCAACTACATGTGCAATGTCTGGTCTGGTACAAACCATGACATACATAAAACTGCTTATTGCTGAAGCATAAGGTACCTTAGCCATGTGGTCTTGCTCCTACTCCATGGTCAGTGATTGCTCCTTTGATAACTTGAAGTGACTAGCTAAAAGAGTACTCACAAGCTTCATATTACTCATGTTGAATCTATTCAGTACCTTTTCAACATATTCTTCTTGTGACAGTTTCAGACCACTACTATTCCTTATTATTCTCATCCCAAGGTGCAACACCCAAATCCTTCATTGCAAACCCCTTAGACAGCTCTTTCTTCAGCTTGTCAATCTCTTGTTCGCATCATCCTACTATCAGCATATCATCAACATATAGCAACAATATGATGTAGGAGTCTCCAAAATTCTTCATATAACAACAGTAATCTCTCTGACACCTTAAGAAACCATTGCAACACATAAAACCATCAAACTTCTTGTACCATTGCAAGGGACCTTGTTTTAGGCCATACAAGCTCTTCTGAAGTTTGCACACCAAGTTCTCCTTATCCGGTACTTCAAAACCTTGTGGCTGCTTCATGTAGATCTCCTCCTCCAAATCGCCATAGAGAAAGGCTATCTTAACATTCAACTGTTCAAAGAACAAGTCTTCATTTGCCACTAGCAAGTACCAATTTGATCATTGTTAGCTTCACCACCAGAGAAAAAATCTCATTAAAGTCAATGCCTTTTTTATGTTGGAAGCCTTTTACCACTAGCCTTGCCTTATATCATTTGCTGCCATCACTTTCATCTTTTATCCGGTATACCTATTTGTTATGTAAGGCCTTTTTGCCCTTTGGCAATTCTGCCAATTACCATATCTGATTGGACATTAAGGAATCCATTTCATCCCTTATGGCTGACTCCCACTTGATCGATTCTTTAGCCTGCATGGCTTCATCATAACTCACCAGTTCACCTCTATCGATCAACAAAATATAATGTAGGGAAGGGGAGTATCTCTACGGCGATCTGATGGTCCTGTTAGATCTCCTGACTAGAGTTGCATGAGTACTCTAGTTTCTTTCTGGAGCAATATTTTCTTGGTCTACAACTTCTGAATTCTACACTTCCACTTTAGGAAGATTCTTCAACGAAATCACCTCAGGCTTTTTATCTTCAAAACTTGAACTTCTAAAGTCAATGATGTCTCTGTCTTTATACAAAACACCTTCATTGAAGATCACATCTTTGTTCCTTATAATCTTTCAATTTTGGTTATCCCAGAGATAATAACCAAACTCAAGTCTACCATAGCCACCCAAAAAACATTTCTTAGATTTTGCATCGAGTGTACTTCTAGTAGTAGGATCAATATGAACATAAAAAACACAACCAAACAATTTCAAGTACAAGAGGTCAACTTTTTATTGCTCCATACTTCTTCTAGTAACTTAAACTTTAATGGTGTGGATAGACTTTTGTTGATCAGATGAGCTATTATATTAATTGCCTCAACCCAAAACAACTTTGGTAGCCCTACATGCAGCCTTATGCTTCTGGCACGCTTGTTTAGAGTCCTATTCATCCTCTCAACTACACCGTTCTGTTGTGGTTTCTCTGGAATAGTTTTCTTTATCTTTATTCCATTTTCAACACAATACCGCTTAAAATCATCATCTATGTACTCTTCCCCATTATTAGACTGCAAGCACTTCACCTTCAATCTGTCTCATTCTCCACCATAGCTCTCCGTCTCTTGAAAGCATTAAAGACATCATATTTGTTTTTCAGAAAGTAAACCCATACCTTCCTGCTTGAGTCATCAATAAATATCACATAGTAACTTGAGCCACCTAGAGAAGTAATCGTCGAGGGTTCCTATACATTTGTATAAACTAGCTCTAATTTCCTAGGCTTAGGTTTTCTACCCATCTTTGAGAAACTGACTCTCTTTTACTTGCCAAAGATGCAGGCTTCACACAAACTATGATCAACAGTTTTCAAACCCAGCAGTTTTTCTTTATAGTGAAGCACCTTCATTCCCTGCTCACTCATGTGACCAAGTCTATGATGCCATAACTCAGTATTAGCAGCAGAGTCAGCGACTGCTATGATATCTCTATAGCTAGAGTTAATATAGAGAGTTTCAGCTTTACATCCCCAAGCAATGACCACGGCTCCCTTTGTGACTTTCCAACCTCCACAATTAAAGGTCACATTATATCCTTTGTCATCTAGTTACCCCATCGAAATCAAGTTGCGCATCAGTTTGGGTACATGTCTCACCTTCTGAATCTTCCACATAGACCTATTAGGCATTTTCAAACTGATATCTCCAATGCCAACAATGTCCAACGGTTTACTATCAGCAAGGTAAACCTTACCATGATTTTCGACAATGTAATTTTCCAAGACATGATGATGTGAAGTAGTGTGGAATGATGCTCTAATCTATTATCCATGAATCAAAATAATTGTCAATAGACAAGAGTAAGGCTCCTATGTCTCTTTAGTGGTGGCGTTTGCAGCGTCGTTGTTCTTGTCTTCGTTCTTTTTAGAGCCCTATAACTCTTTTTTAAGTGGCCAGTCTTTCCACCATTCCAACACTCTACATGCCGAGTTCGACGTTGAGGCTTCACAAAATCCGTCCTACGAACTTCTTCCGCTAGAATAGAGTTTCTGACATCAACAAACTTCAATTTTGTATTCCCTATTGAACTTGTAACGGCCACCCTCATGGGTTCCTAACTATTCGGTAACGAGTCCAAAAGGATTAGGCCATTGATCTCATCATCAAATTTAATCTCCACCGAGACCAATTGATTCAAAACGGTATTGAAATTATTCAGATGCTCTACCACTGAGGCACTTTCAGGCATTTTGAAATTGAAGAGCTTCTTCATGAAGTGTACCTTGTTATTTGCAAAAGGCTTCTCATACATCTCTAACAAGGCCTTCATCATCCTTGTTGTAGTATTCTCCTTTGCTACGTTGTAGGCCACGTTCTTTGACAAAGTCAAACGGATCACACCTAGCACCCGTCTATCAAGGAGATTTCATTCCATATCTTTCATGCCTTTGGGCTTATCTCCCAAGGGCAGGTGCAGTTTCCTGCTATAGAGGTAGTCTTCTACTTGCATCCTCCAATATAAAAAATCCAAACTATCAAATTTGGTGATACCGGTAGCTGACTCTTCTTCTCTTGTCAACGTTCTTGACCCAAACCTTCACTCTGATACTAGTTGTTGGGGAATTCGGCACCTCCTAATTCTAAGGACCACCAAGAACGAATGATTACAGAAAAGGAAAGAAGAAAAGAAGAAAAGAAGAAAAGAAGAAAAGAGAGACCCTAAATTTTTATATATGTTCATCCAAGTTTAAGACTACATCATGTTTCTGCTGCTGCAGATTCCACTATGATGAGGAGATGAATACAGATTATAAAAGAAATTTTATCACATACTCTTAATTTGTATTTCCCAAATCTCTCTTTTACTTAGCACCCTTCGTGGAATTTTCTCTTTTCTCTCTCAACAATAAGGCTCTCACACTTATAAAATAATGCCCCTTCACAAAAAAAAAAAAAAAAAAATGAGTCACTAACAACCCTAGCCTCCTATCTCTATTTAAATACCCAAAAAAGGACAGAAAAATCACTACAATTATAAACCTTAACAATTTCCTATTTTTGGGCGTCAAAACCTGACTTTTACACTATAAAAGTCGTAAACCACAAACTCTGGATGCCACAGCGCTCAAAACCGGTGCCATGGTGCTAGTTTGAATTTCGAGCGGGCGTTGCGGTACTCATTTTGAGTACTGTGGCCCCCAGCCACTGCTCCTTTTGCCTTTTTTTTTTTTTTTGGCTGAGTATTGATTGATAGGCTCCGTTCTCCAACAGTCGGAAGGTACAATCCCCGTAAACTTAGGCTTATTCATGTTCAGAACTCAAGGTGTTAGCGCTTAGCACAAACAGACTCATGGGAATTATCCGCATTGGGCTTGGCTCTTTGATGAAGGTTGTGTTGCTCAATCTTGAGTCCAATAATCTCACAGGCGGCATTCCACCTTCTTTGGGTGACATCTCCTCGCTTGAGAGAATTTATGTAGCTGAGCACAATCTTGTAGGAACTATTCTATGTTGTTAGGCAGATTGAAAAGCTTAACTGTGTTTTCGACAGACACTAATCCTCACGCCATTTACAATATATCATCTATGACTAATTTGTCAATTGTCGATAACCTGTTTAAAGGCTCTCTTCCACCAAACATAGGTCTCACGCTCCCTAATCTCCAAGAACTTCTCATGGGGGGTAATGAATTTTTTGGTACCATCCCGGATTCATTTTCCAATGCTTCTCAACTTCAAGTGCTTAATATTGCCGAAAATCATTTTGTAGGACAAGTTCCATCTAGTCTCTGAGATCTTTCAAGTCTCAAGAAGCTTGTTTTAGAAAAGAATGATCTAGGGGTCACTTAGCTAATAGATTGAATTCTATCGAAAATTTAGCAAACCGTAGCCAAACGGAAATTTTGTCCCTGAGCATCAACAATTTTGGTGTTTTACCCAACTCTGTAGCCAATTTGTGAACAGGTATCATTCATCTCTATCTTGGATGCTATAAAATATCTGGAAATATTCATGCAGGATTCCAGTCAACTTAATAATCTTGACTATGGAGGATAATCTCTTCACAGGTGTCACTCCAGCTTCTCTAGGAAAGCTACGAAGTTTGCAAATTTTGGCTTTAGAAAGGAATACATTATCAGGAAAGATCCCCTCAACCATTGGGAACCTTATCCCCTCAACCATTGGGAACCTTAACTCTCAGAACTTTCATTATTACATAACAACTTAGATGGAAGTATGCCACCAAATACTGCTAATTGCCAGCATCTCCAGATACTTGACCTTTCACAAAGTAGACTCAGCGGAGCTATTTCCAGAGAGATCCTTGCTTCCTTTTCGTTGATCTTAATAAACTTGTCAAGTAACTTATTTGCGGGTAGATTGCCAGCGGAAGTAGGAAAACCAAAGAATGTCAATGAAATTGACCTCTCTGAAAACAAACTGACCAGTGAAGCTCCAAACTCTATTGGAGATTGTGATAGCTTAGGAAAATTTCCTACAAGAAAATTTCTTTATGGGAACCGTACCTTTTGCTTTGGCTTCTCTTAGTGGTCTTCAGCATTTGGATCCTTCACAAAACAACTTGTCAGGAAAAATCCCAAAGGATTTAGAGAAGCTTCCTTTTTTGTTGTACTTGAATCTTTCGTTCAATGATTTAGAGGGAGAAGTACCAAAAAGAGGTGTCTTTAAGAATACAAGTGCAATATCATTGGTTGGAAATTCTAAGCTTTGTGGAGGTGTACCAAATTTGCAACTTATTTCCCATCATAAATTCCAAAGATGGAAAAACTAGAGGTCGTAAACTAGCAATCACTATAATTGGTATGGTCTGGCTTTTCCTTCTATTGTCAACTGTTGTGTTTGTCTTTTTGAGGAGAAAATCAACAAGGAAATCGTTATCTATGCTTTCCATGATCAGCTTTCTTTCAAAGGTTCCATACAAGCTACTTTGTTAGGCTACGAATGGATTCTCTCAAAACATGTTGATTGGAGTAGGTAGCTTTGGCTATGTATATAAAGGCATTGATCTTGATCAGTGTCTGTAAAAGCCCTAAATCTTCATAAAGAAGGTGCTTCCAAAAGTTTTATAGCCGAATGCAATGCACTTAGAAGTAATGCACTCAGAAGTATTAGGCATTGGAATCTTGTTAAAATCTTGACATGCTGCTCTAGCTTGGATTACAGTGGCAATGAATTCAAGGCTTTGATCTTTGAATATATGTTGAATGGAAGCCTAGAGAAGTGGTTGCATCTACTTCCTAACGGTGAACACCCATCAAGAAAACCGAACCTAATTCAGAGACTAAATATTGCTTGTGATGTTGCATCTGAAATAGATTACCTTCATGACCATTGCAGCCAAGTGATCATTCACTGTGACTTGAAGCCTAGTAATATTCTTCTTGACGATGAAATGGTCTCTCATGTAAGTGATTTTGGTTTAACCAGGTTGATTTCAAACTCCGCTCTGGTGTCTAAAAATCAAACGAGCACAATTGGAGTAAAGGGAACTGTTGGCTATGTCGCTCCGGGCAATAATCTATAAATATTCAGCTTATATTTAATGTTTTCTTCTCAATGTTTATATGTGATGTAAACTGACATAACACATTTTCACACTTTTTTATAAAAACTTTAAAAAATATACTAGCTAATAAATCTTTACCATCTACCGCAAAATTTAAAGCTAAAATGCACTAAACAAGATTTGAGCAATGACATGCTTTTATTTTTAGACCGGATTGAGACACAAACATGACAATGATCTATCCCTTTCACGGGCGTAATAAATTATCATGCTTGATTTATTCATCATTTTAGTACATCAAAATTTGGAAGGGAAAATTTGTGTCATTACATTTATTCCTCAGTTAAAAGCTTCCAATTTATAGACATCATGTTACAAATCCTAATCGAAACATGACCTTAGCATACATAAACTGAGAAGAAAATATTGTTGCTATAAGCTGTACAGAGTACGCAATAGGTGGTGAGCCATCAAGGGAGTGGCGTGTTCGTAGCTTTGGGATACTTGTGTTGGAGATCTTCACAGAAAGGAGACCCACCGACAAAATATTCAAAGATGATTTCAATCTCCACAACTTTGTAAAGATGGCGTTGCCAGAAAGACTTGCGCAGATAGTGGACCGTGCTCTTCTCCCTCTGGAAGTAGAAGAAACTGCAGCGAGAAGGCAGATCAGAAGAAACTATAGCGACAGAGAAGGCATAGAGATTGACACGAAAGAAGGAAGCATTAATTTTGAGAACCAAAACCAGATAAGCGCTCATCTGCTTAAGTGCTTGGTTTCAGAATAGTCACCATATGAGAGAGTGAACATGGCAGATGTCGCTAGGGAGCTACAACATATCAAAAAGGCTTACATGAGCGCGGGTAATACCAACGACGGACGCAGGCAAAGAACCAACTAAACAACAGGTGATGCCACATAAATGAATATGTTACGAGCATCGTTTACCAATTTTTAAATTCCAAATGAGGTAAAAATTTGACTTTTTTTAGAACAATTGGTAAACCATGTTTGAGTAAAGTACGCATACATTAATGTTAAGCTAATTTGATATTGATACGTTTGTTGCTACCTTATCCTTATTAATCTCATTAGCATTATTCGTACCTAAATGTAGCATTATACCCAATAGATTAAAAAATAAAATAAAATAAAGTGAAATGCAAAGCCACTCGTGTTTGAACAGGAGGAGCTTGAGATTCTCAAGAAACGAACTCAAATGCCGAAGACCTTTTGTCTATCTCTTTGACAAAAGATTTTGCATTTTTACTTGCTTTAAGTCTCTTAGGCGAAGTTTATCTATAGTGTCGAGCTTCTCCTACGATTACTGTACTTCATATGTTTGTATTTCACGCTTTTAAGTTCAAACATAGTATGATATGTATCTATTGTAGGCCTTTTCCCATAGTTTTTACTTATGTTTTGATAAAAAAAAAAAAAATGTGAGAAGTAAAAGCTGTAACTCTTTAGTAGGTCTCTAAAATCATACTTAAAAAGACCTAAATTGATCAAATTGGTTTTCAAATTTTATAATAGCAATAAAAATATTATAATAAAGCTTGTAATTTTTATTGAAACTCTAGCATAAGTTTTGAAGTCTATTTACAAGTGTTTGTTCGAGGAACAATATTTTATAACTTTGACTGAAAGTTCTTCTAATGAGAAAAATCTCTTTTAATTTAACATATCATCTAATCTCTTGCAAAAGCAGTTTTTGGACCTATAAAGGCAAATGCAGATTTTAATAAGCTCAATCTAAAAATTGCTTCTTGATTTTTTTTCCTTGAAATTTCCTCTTTTTAAACTTTCTTTACTAATTTCTGTTTATTTCAGTATATAATGATAAATATGTCTTTATACATTCTTGTAAATAAACAAAATATAGACATATTTAAAATTGCGGTCCTCTATAAGAATAAAAGAGTGGATGCTGTAGACAAATAAGGCATATTTAAAAAAAGAAAATAGTTATCTAAATGAGAGAGAAAATTAATTACGAGTTATTTTGAGGGACAAAACAATTGAGAATGCTACAACATAAAAAATGTTCGAGTAAAGACAATGAGAGAAATCATTTCAATAGGGATAAATTAAATAAATAGCATATATAGAAGGTTAATAGTAGTTAATAGCGCCCAAAAAAAAAAAAAAGATAAGTGCAGAAATATATAAAAACCAGACGACAAAAGAAAGAAAAGTTGAAATAAAAAAAAAGGAAGAAAATATTAGGTCATAGTGGATAAAATAATATTTTGGGAAATGTGAACAAATATAAAACACCTTTAAAATTGATTTTATGAAGTGGATGTAAAAATATATAAATATTAGCACACAAAGTAACAAAAGAATAATGGAGATGTGAAGGAACATAAAAACGGGCGTACTTTTAAAAAGGGCCTTTGGAGGGAAATTTTTTTGGTGAATGGTCCTTTTTTGTTTTTTTTTTTTTTGGACATAAAAAAACTAGTTTTTTAGACACTAAAACAGTTCCAGTTTTTTTTTTTGCCACCATATTTAGATTCCTCTCTTCGATACAATCCTTTTCCTTTTTTCTGTGAAAAAAACTGAGACAGTTTTGGTGCTAAAAAAAAACCTATTTTTTAATTTAAAAAATGAGAGGCCATTTGCTTAATTTGGTTTTTTTTTTTTGGCCTTTTTTCCGAATTCTCTC
>CAMOHE010050438.1:9246-25412 GCA_946598075.1 Artocarpus hirsutus | reverse complement strand
GGATATTGATTTACTGCTAAGTTACATATGCAACCATTAATTGATTGCGTTTGATAAGCATATAAAAATGTACAAGGCACGTTTACGTGCATTATAAAGCCTAAATACTCTAGTTAGACGATTCCTAATTAAAACATAGAAACATTAAACAACATCTCAAGCAAAGCTTAAGCTTATGCTTGTATTGTAGGTTTCATTCTGATTATATCATCAGCAACTAATGGCATTTTCCGATTTATGAAAGTTTTATCAGATAGTAATCAACAATGCTATTACGTAAGACTGCCATCTTGCAGGATTCGCACCCGCATCTTCTTCGTTTTGGCATATAGAGGTTTCCCGAACCACTGCAACCTCAAATCATTGTTTTACGTCTGTGGTTGCTGGGTACTAGGCTACCTTCATTTTCATGGCTGGTTCACCCCATTTGGCTGGGAAATTAATTTGCTCTACATATTTTTAATCCCATATGTTAATTCTTCCCTATTATTTCCCACAACTATATGATCTTTTTCTTTGTTTTTTCAGAAAAAATGCAATTTCCCGGCTGGAACAGTCTACTTTATTCCAGCACTAAGCGCAAATTGCTTGGCATTAACAAAATTGTGATGTCAGATTACCTAAACTTGTGAAGACCTTGTCGTTGGGGAACTTGTCACTTCCGTTTTCTTGAGTGTAGGTGGAAACTAGCAAGCTGTTCTAGACCAGAATCTGAACCACCTTGCGCCACAAGAAGACCACCACAGACACCAACTCCAATGCTTGTCGGAGGCTTTTTACCTTCATTCGCAATATTTTTGGAGATAGACAATATCTATGCGACCTTGTGGCATTTCAAGCTATGTGGTGCATTTCACCTTATGCTTACATCGTTCATTGTGCTGATCATACACACTATGGTCGTGGCAATTTGCTTCATAAAGCTATCAGTTTGCCAAACATGACCATGGTGGAGGTATATATACATATCAATATTAGTTTCTTGATCTTACAGAAATCATCAGCCATTTTCTTGATATGTAAAGTGAATTCTAGAGGAAATGTAAATGCAGACATGATTTGACTTTTCTTTTCAATCCCGTTACGTTTTCCATTTCGTTACTTTTCTTTATGGTTGCTAAAAATTTAGCTATACAAGCAAAATAATAGGAATGAGTATTGTGCATTCCCTTTCTAATGTTTACTAGTCTATTATAATAGTGTAACGGGAAACAATTTAATTTCCATTTTCAACATAACTTAATACTAGTAATCTTGTCAATATAGGTACTAAAACATCCTTTTACGTAGTTAAATTATCATTGAGGCATGACCAATTCTGTAGAATAAAAAAAATTATTTTGTTTGATAAAAAACTATTTTATTAATAAAAAATGAATGAATTTATTACACTCCACATCGGCATCGGGGAGAATTTCTGAGAAGTATAGAAGACTATTTCGGTGTGTCGTGAGAAACAGAATGAGTGTCCCTTATATAGGGTTTAGAGAAATCATGACTTCACCCCCTTTTAGATGTAGAACAAGAGAATTGTTCACTTTTGCTTTTAAATTTCACATATACATGTATATACTTTGGATGTCAATTTCTTATTTATCCGTTCATAACAAAAACTATATATATATCATTTCAATTTTCACTCACTTAGAGGAGAACAAGTTTTTGCCTTCACCCACCGGTAACCAACAACATACTCTGTTCGTCATCGGCGCCAAGAAGATTTCGAAGGACGGTAGCAGAGAGAGAGTCTCTGTGACTGAAAAATTGAACAATTTAATCGAGAATTTTCAACTCCAAGGCAGTTGTTATAGACGTGACGCTTAATTGTATCATCGCTACATGCAGTCCGTTAAGTGGAACCCACTGTAGTGAAACGAGAGATGATGACATTTTTTTGTTTTAAGTGCTTACAATAACGACTCTAATTATCTTTTCAATTTTATCAGGCATAAAAATAACATAATTTAAACATTTGATTGGTGTTAGTTGACGTAACTACTTTTTCATTTAACCATTAAAACATTAACATTTTATATTATTTTAAAATTAAATTTTACTTTTACAACTTTCAATGACCATGAAATGGAAAAAAAGGTAAATGCATTTTTTTTTAAAATGAGGTAAATATAACATTTAAAATAGTATTATGCTATTGGAGCATAAATAAAAAGGTTTTTAACTCAATTAACCCTTAAGCTTGTTGAGGTTTAGAAAATTTACCCTTAAACTTTTATTTTTGACAATCCACTCCAACTTACTTAATTATTGGTGGTTAGAGGCATAATCTAGTAATAAATTCATATCCGATCTTACTACAAAGCACAGAATTCAACTCCTACAACCCTAAGTTGGAAAACAAAACAAAAAAAAAGCATGGTTAACTATTGCAATTAGCCACATTTTGACAAGTTACTGTTAAATTAATGATGAAATTAACCATATGCGACTCTAGTGACGGCAACCGGTCACATTTCCCATATAATTAGAATTATGATTTTTAAAATTATAACATTATAGAACAAAAATAAGGTAGAAGTTCACTACAAATTATCAAAGGTTCCACAAATCAAAATTCTAAGCATAAGCAAACTAAATCTTGATATTAAATTTAGACTCACAAAATGTCTCATCAAATGTTATAATTAACACATAAATCAAGTAATTTATTAAGTATATATTAGAAATGAAGTGATAATATTGGCCGACTTAAATAACAAGAAAGCTTAAAGTAACTAGTAATTATCATTCCTTTTTACAAATAAAAATGAAGTGATATTATGATTGAAAACAATTATATATATATATATATATATCTTTAACAATACTATAAAGAGAGAATGGGCCTTCGTAGGCATTCTCAAAGCTTTCTTTATCTTTTCTCTCATTTTCTTTTCTATTTTTTTACTTTGTTTGTCATACATATTTGTTTTTTCTCTTTATTGCCCTATTTTTATACATAATTATTTTTTCCTCCTTTTTTTTTTTTTTGTGTTAACATAATTATTTTTTTTGCTTGGGAAAAACTTGGAATTGCATTAATATCTTCAAACAAAGTGGGTGCCAGACGGGGGGGCAGCCTCCCATATTCCAAAGAAACCAACAGAGCTCCCAACATAACTTTTAGAAAAAGCCCATTGAGCAGCTTAATGAGCCACTTTATTACAAAGTCTAGGCACCCAAGCTAACCTTCAAGAGCTGAAAGACAAAACTTTATCTAAGATAGAGGATATGCTAAGTTAAGCCCCTTCACAGCAACTTTAGCATCTGATTCAGCCTCCAAGTTAGGCCATCCAAAATATGCAGCACAGTAGAGGGCTAATCCAATAGCCAGTAATTCTGCTTCACGAGCACTTGTAGCTGCCAAAGCCTGAACAGCAACACCAAACACCCGGCCATGTGAGTCCCTAACCACACAACTGAGCCCCACCCCCTACCCTCATAAGCAGCATCAACATTACATTTCACCCAACCTGCAGAAGGAGAATTCCAATTTTGCGTCAAGGTGTGTGTTACAAAAATAGTGCGATAAAAACAAAAAACAAGAACACACACAGATTTATGTGGAAACCCAAGATAAGAAAAACTATAGACAAAGGAGAAAAAAATCATTAAAATCGAAAAAGATTATAAGACGACGGTGATTATGGTTGCTAAAGTTCGATAATGTCAAACCCTAATACAATACATCATATATATATATTTATAGGCATAAAGAAGATCCAGATATACAATATAACCTAATAGGCCCAAAACATAAACAAAATAGTTCAAAACACAAAGGTCCGTATTGCGGGGTAGAGCCCTCGTACCCCCTACGAAATCAGTGGTAGGCTATAAAATTAAGCTTATTGGCTCAATCCCTCCGCTACCACTTTAGATTTCATGAAAAATTTTATATTTGTTCTTTCACCACAATTGTCATACCGTGAGTTTCTTAGGTCGGGCCAAACTGAATTCAAATCGCCATACTTAACAGTGTGATTAGCATTTCCACACCCTGAAATAGTCACCAAATGGGCATTAATATGTTGGACCCAATCAAACTTTGACCTATGTGTGTGAGTAATATATATGATGTGATTTGTAACTTTTTTGCCAAGAAACAATATCGAATGTATCTTTCTCATGCATAGGTAGGGATGGCAATTTGGGGTCAGCGGGTCAGATTAGTGTCGGGTTGGAATCAATTTTTATAAAAATTAGGTCGACACTAACCTGACCCATGACACGAACGGGTTGAGAATACTCAACCCTAACACGACCCATTTTGATACGGGTTGACACGAACACGGCCCTTGCTAACTCGTTTCTTATACGCAATGTCAAAAAACAATGACCCGTGACCCATATTTGACCTATAACCCGATTATGACTCGCAACCTATCTATGACCTGCCTACACTAATATATATATAACATAAAAACAAACATAAAATTAAAATGAGTTTCATACCACAACAACAAGAAAGTCCAGTACTAAAATTTAAAAAATATCCAACAAGTTCAAAACATATCATGAGCCATCATAGCAACTATTGATACCGTTACTAAATGTAGATTCTGATGCAACTGTTGATACTAGAATGCTTAAAATGTCACGAGCTATCATAGCAAAGATAAGATAATAGAACTGATTTGTCTTCCAAAGTGAGAGGTAGGGTTTTGATGTTTAGGGTTATACTATTGTCTATATCTGATATGATATATAATAATAGAATTAAAAAATATCTAAATAAATATAAGCGAGTCAGTTATGGTTCAGTTTAAGGTTAGGTGGGTAAACCTAAACCTAACTTGTTTTTGAATGGATCAATTTCGAGTTGACACTAAACTAACCCAGGGTTAATTTTTTTCACTAACTTGTAAAAATTCGTATTGCAACCCATATTGCCGGCCCTATGCATAAGCTTCCATATGCACATTCTAATAATGAGTTCCTCTGTCAATCATTTGACAGAGCCAAAGAATGGCATTTATTGCAAACTTATTAAGATTAATGTTTAGTATTTTGTATGCAAATTCTTCACCATCTCATTTTGACTTGTTTTAATTTACAATTCAATTAGTCTATGATTGTTGATCTTTGTGGGATTTGTGTAGGAGTTGCTTTCAATGATTGAGAGCTAAGAGTTATTTTTTATCTACAGATGTTATGTGAGGATGTAAGGGATTTTTTTTTCATTTTAGAGATATTTATCTCTTTATACTTTATGTTTTAGGTTAATTTAACAACTATGCATTCTGTTTTTGATTTCATTGGACATATACCTTTAAATTAGATTTAATATACAAATCTATACCTTACCTCAAAACACCTATTTTTGAGGCTATTTCATAGATTTTTGAGGCCAAAAACTTATTATAAAGTTTTTTTAAAGCTTTTAAAGTTTTGTTCTTTTTTAATTTGAGAGTATTTTGGGCAATTTTTTTAACCAAAATTGAAGATAGATCGGGAAAAGATATTTGCATAATAGATCTAATGTAAATGTATACATTTGATAAGATAAAAGACTGAAGGTGTAGTGTTGAATAAACTTAATATACATGGTATAAAAAACGTATAGTCTCTTGGTCTCGTCCGATCGAAATCATCCACCGTCTATAGCGACGTGTGTGAAATAACTTTTTCTGTGCTTGATTAGTGGTTCCACAGGCTGGAACTCATTAAATGTTTTGCCCCCTAGGTGTTTTCCATCAAATTTGTTTGTGACACTCGAAAGTTTTTAATGCATTAAAAATACAATAAGTTAAGGATTATGTTAAGACAAAAATACAGTTGAAGAAAAATACTGTATAATAATATAAAAAATTATTTTTTAATAACCAAAGGGTGTCGTTGAACTTAATGTCCTATCGTCTTCTGTTTTATTAGAGTAATGTCATTTTATTTAGTAATTAATTAATTCCACACACTTATCTTCTCCCGAGCAAATAATAATAATAAATAAATAAATAATCAATTTCTTGTCTTCTTGAATAGATTTGCTTAGATTAGGATTAGCTTAATCTTTTCTTCTTTAATTTTGTACAACTCTAATACTCTGTGTTTCTGGCTACTTTTGTTTCCGTCACATTTTCTTGAGATTACAATTCTGAATACGAAGTTCCAACACAAATTCTGAATAGGAAGAGCAATCAAACTCCCAAGGCTAAGCACAGTCATTAAGGTATGTCTCTGCTTCATGTTTGCTCACTATCAATCTTATTTTATTTGTTTAGCATGTCTATTAATTATTTCACAAAGTTAATGCTTAGAAATTATCTAATAAATTTTCTCTTGATGTTTCAATGGATCTATTGGAAGCTGCCAAAATGAAGAGAAGTTGCAACGTTCTACCAGAGGAGATATTGAAGGAAATCTTGTCGAGATTGCCTCCCAAGTCTCTAAAGTAGCTAGAAAGGACAATCGTGCATTTCTTGGAGGCACTCATAGTGATGGCGTCATTTGCTTCTTTGATTTTCACTATTTTCAAGAGAGTTTGTTTTGTGCAATATAGAGCCTGAAGAATTCATGCTGCTTCACACACCGCGTCTTCGATCTGAATTCATGTTTTGCGGAGCTGGATTTGGTTTCATCCCAAAGCTGATGATCACAAGTTTTTCAAAGTTTTTTCTTCGGCAAGTTTTAACGGGAGATCTAGAGCTAGAGTGTACACTTATAGGAACAAGTTCTTGGAGGAAAGTAGATCTGAAAGGTAAATATTGTTACTTTGACGGTGGAGTGTATTGCAGAGGTTTTTATTATTGGTGGAACAAGGTTCCGAAAATAGGGTTCTTTCATTTGACATGTCTGAAGAGGAATTTCATTGCATACAGTTTTCACCGATAGCCCAACAGCCACATGGGAAATCCGGGAAGCCTACGGTGCAGAATGAGTCAGTTGCCTTCTTCATCTCTATTCAGAAGTCGTGGCATTCATCGTTGTTTGAAATGTCTTTAATGGTGTTGAAGGTTTCACTTATTGGAACAAGCATCTTACAATCGGGCCGCTCGTTTGCATCGAATTCCCTTCAGAATTTTGGAACGATGATGAGCTACTAATGCAGACTAGAGATGGTCGAATCGTATCATATAACCCTCATACTCAGAAGTTAAAGGAACTTCCCATTCCAGGATCACTTTTACCAGTTGCAAGTTGCTATGTTTTTCCCTGTCTCAGGAGTTTGGTCTCATTTTGTTATTATTGTCATGACTCCTCTTGTTATAATTACCAACCAGGATTGTTTGGATTTGAGTAATTAGGATTATGTTTCCTAATTGTGTTAGTTTTCAATTTTCTTTAGTTTTAATTTGATTAATTGCCTATCCATAAAGTGTCTTGGGCTATGTTAAATTGTTTTTTAGACTATGATGAATGAGTGAATTATTTTGCTCTATGTCCCTGTTCTCTCTCTCTCTTGATCTTTCTAAATTCGTCTTCTTTTCTGTTACTTCTCTATCTTCCTTTTTCTCTTCCATCGTCTTCTTTATAAACTCTCCTTTTTTTCTCCAAAACTTCTCCTACCGCACTCCGCTCCCTTATCTTTAACATATATTAATTAGTATCAAAGCCTAGTTTGATTATTCTACTACATGTTAAGTTCACAGAATATACTCTGTTTTCTTTAAACTGTAACATCTAATATTTGTTTATATCATTGCGTCTTTTGGTTTTGAATTAGTCAATGTAGTTAGCTCATGCAAATAAGTTGACATATTGAGAGCTTTTTATATGGGCATAGGAGGGTTATGGGTGGGATGTGATGGTGTGGTTTTTGGACAGTGAAGGAGTGTGTTCCTTGATTTGAGGTGTTATTTTGTAACCTTTGTGTTATTTTGTAACCTTTTTGCTATCTAAGAGCTTCCAATTAATGAAAAGCATGAAAGGGGAATGAATTATTGCCATATTTATAGTACTGCAGGGTTGTGGATTCCTCATATACTAACTCTCTATATATTAAGAACATAGTTTAAACCAATTTGAACCATAATTTTGTGATTTAAACTATGTTGTCAAACGATCCATCTTTTTTTGCGTAGTCAAAGCTTTTTAAAGGCTATTTGGCAAAACAGTTAAGCTAGTCAAAGCTTTTTGAAGGCTATTTGGCGAAACAGTTAAGCTAAAGTCTTTTTATTGGTAAAATTTAAACCAAAAAAACAATTTTAACCATAAAACATATTCTAAAAGCTCTCCTAAACAAAAGCTTAATCAATATAAGTCGTGTCTAAAGCCTCTTAGGTTACGCTTTCAGGCACGGGGATTTAAAAAAAAATGACAATGTCAATAGCAACTCGCACTGTTCGTCAGCTAGATATAGAACAAGATAAAATGGGACAAACAAACATCACCATGCAACTGCTGAATTAAAAGAATTAAATCAATAGCCCTAAGCTTTTAAGCCTTGACCTAATTAAAAAAAAAAAGGAGCATGCCGATCGATCAACATAAATAGCCAATATTATTTAGGAGGAGTTTAAGCACCAAGAAGAACTGAATCTTGCACACACAATCCCAATTTCTACAAAATTTTGTCATGCTCATCCCAAGAAAGGCAAATTCATCTCTATTAAACGCCATTGTATAAAATTCCATCTTCCAAGTCTAATATTATCGATAACAAAATAAAAGAGAGAGAAGAGGAACTTTTATTCATGAATTTCATTATCTGAAGAACTTCAAATTCTAGAGAATTTAATGATTCCCCACGAATTGCAAAATAACAAAAGTGGTTCCCCCATTGCCTCAATTAGTGAGTTAATTTTCAAATTAAAAATCGATTACAAAACACATATCTTGATATCCCTTCATAAAAAGAAACATTACAAAACAGATCATCAAGCAAATTATTGCTTATTTTTACTCATGTAAGGTGCCCAAAATGTCCTCATCCCTGTACAAGTAATACCTGCAAAAAACAACCAACAAAAAATAAATTAAGAAAAAAAATCAATATAAACTAATTAATTAATTAGTTAGTTAAATCAGAAAAGAAAAGAACTTACTCTTTCTCGGCAAGCTTCACTTGAGTACCGCCGTACTCAGGCAAAAGAACGGTCTCTCCTTCTTTGAGCGAAACCGGAATTACATTTCCCGATTTGTCCCTCGCACCGGGTCCCACAGCTATCACCTTTCCGGAGTTGAGCTGATCAATCAAAAAACCGCCGATCCAAACACAACCGTTAGATCCCGATTATCATAAATGAAGAGACGAGAATTCTCAAGGAAGAATAGGAAAGGAAAGATCGGATTCGGAGATTACCTTGGTGGAGGATTCGGGAAGGAGAATCCCGGCGGTGGTTTTGGAAGGAGGGACGATTTTCTCGACCAGGACGCGGTTGAGAGTCGGAATCAGACGCTTAAACGCCATGAGCTTTTGGCCTGGATTGGAATTAGGGCTTTTTTCTTTTTTTCTTTATCCTTCTGGGTAATCTGAGATTTGGAGGAGATGAAGAAGGTGATCGGTGGTTTTAAAAGGAGTGGTTTTGGAAAAATGGAGAATTGAGATGGAGGTCTGGATGGTTGTGGAAGGTTCTAGGTCATAGGGTTTTGAGGGTTTTAGGGAATATTTTCTGGCAGGAAAAGAGAAATTGGGTAGAAGTGGGCAGAGCACAAGCGTTCTTGTTAGAATCACCCAAGCCCATTTTGCATGGCGATGTCTGTAGGCCCATACATGACATGGGATTTGTAGGGCAAACCCTTTTAATTTCAAAAATTAATAAATTTTTTATTTATTCTATAAATAATTTTAATAAAATATTATTAAGTATAAAATCATGGGATTATTAAGTGTAAAGAAAGTCTTTTAGATAAAAATAAAAAATAGAAATTTTTGTGTTTTAATGTGTGACTAATACAAGTTTACATTTTAAACTTATAATACTCATATAAACAAAATAAATATAACTCAAAATTAATAATTACAAAATAACTATCTAGCTTAGTAATTAGTAGCCTTCTATTTTTCCTAAAGGTTTAAGCCTCGAACCTCAAGGAAAGCAAAATACGTGTATCCTTTCAAATATCTAAAAGGCCAAGCTTAAAGAGCTTTTGACATTCTAAGGCCGGCCTAGGCAGGCCAGGCCCTCCAGAAGTCCATGCATGGCTAGGCTAGGCCACGTATTGTTGTGAGTTGGGCCAAGAGGTCCTTGGATAGCCCGATCAAGTTGTCTCACAAGTTGGGCATTGTGGTCTATATAGTCCAACCTAATTAACACCTCTACCACTATTTATATAAATAACCCGCTTGATTATTGCTTCATAATCTAACAAATGCCACATATGATGTTACAACATCAAAATATATTAGAAAAACATTTTTACATATTAACATGATACAAAAACTTAGTTAAACCTAATTGGCATCATCTGCCACCACCATGAGCCATCGTCGTCTCCTCCACACAACTCTGTTGTCATTGCCCACTATAGACACAATCCAGATCAATTATATCAGTTAAGATTAGAGCTTAAGACAAAAACGAAAGACCAAACAGATCATATCAAATGTAAAAACTAACATAAATTCAAGAAAATATATTAAATTAGATGAAAAAAAAAATAGAAATATCAAGCCAACTTTGAACATACAAAAAACATACAAACCACCTTAACGTCCACCAAGTCAGCAATGGCAGGAAGTCAACAGTCTATAATAGTGGAGAGAAGGGTGTGGGAGGAGATCAAAGAAGCCATGAAACCCGCAAAAGATGGGCTCAAATTTGTTCTTCTTGGCGTAGAGATCTTGAGTTGTGGATAAGAGAGAGAAAGAAAGAAAGGCAAGGGAGGAAGTTAGAGGAGAGGCAGACGGAGGCTTAGGGAGGAATAATAGGAGAAAGTAACAGTAGAAATCTGATAATGCTTAAGAAGGTCATAAATCTTTATACGTCTTTAGAGAAAAATTGTATGATACATGCCAAACTTTTCATGTGTAATAAGCTCGTCTCTGAATTTGTGAATATGAAATATTACGTAAATTAGTCAAATTGATAACGTTAGTCTATAACGGAATTAAAAAAATGCATGGCTTACATGAGAGACTACGTTAAGTCCCAAAGCTATGAGGAATTGGTGTTTATATTTTCTTAGTTTTGAATATATTACCCCATTACCTAAAAAAAAAAAAAAGAAAAAAAAAAAGCTATGTTGCTGAATTGTATGAAAATTATTTGAAGAAATTCCGCCAAGCTCGAACAAGTTGAAGTCTTTCCTTTTCATTGCTGCCATACCCGTGCTTGTGAAAAATGGGTTCCACCAAAAGATGACTGTTACAAGTTGAATGTTGATCCAACACTTTCTACGATATTCAATGATCAAACGATATGTATTTTTGTTGTTATTCGGGATTCTGAAGGGCTCTGTAATGGCGTCTTCGCTAGTATTAAAGGTTTTTTCCCCTTAGAGTAGTCAAGGGGCCAATGGCACCGAGTTGAGGGGATAAGTTGCCTCCTGAACTTATCGTCAATTGCAATTTATTTTCTAAACTTATATTTTTAATAATTTACACTTAAAACTTACAAATCTATTGCAAATCATCCCATTTTGACATGTAATTAGTGCCTGTGTTGCTAATAAATGACGTGAACGATTATTTTTTTATATATTTCAACCCAAATATAGTGATTAAGATCTTTTGTGAAAATAGTAAGTTTTAAATAACTTTGTTTTAAATTTAAATTAAGTTAATTACAAAATTATACTTTTTAGTTTTAATTATTTTTTAATTTATCTTTATGTTTTTAGAAACTACAAAGGTATCATTTGAATTTTCAAAAACTTGTTTTAATTTTATCTCTTGCAAGCCTTTTTGATAGAATAAACATAGAGATAAGAAAAAAAATAATCTTAATTAGATCGAATTTATTTTTGAAATATATTTTTCTTCTTGGGAAAATTTTTTAAAAAATGTTTTTACATATAAAAAGCCACCAAACTTAAGTTCTTTTTCTTTTTTCTAAAATAAGATTGTTTTATGAGTTTTTATGTTTTTAAATCCATAAATTATTATCTTTCATAATTATTTGAGGATAGATGTGATGTTGTTTTGCTTAATTTTTTCCATTCATGGGAATGAAGTTGAAATTAGTTTTTTAAATTCAAAGGATATTTTTTAATTTTTAAAAACAAACCTAGACAAGTTGAGAAATAGATAAAACTAGAAGGTATAATTATGTAATTAACATAATATAAAATTTGGGTTAATATTCATAAGAGAAGAACTGTTAAGCATTTAATTAAAAACTTGTGCGAAAATCATTTGTCGATTTCTATCCAAAAATTTAAACAATTATCAATAAGGGTGATTTATAAACATATTTGTAAGTTCATAGTGCAAACTGCCAAAATGTAAAGTTCAACAAGAAAATCGCAAATGGCTATAAGTTTTGGATCAGCAATTATTCCAGCTGTCAAGAGCTATCTTATTAACAAGTTTGGTCTTATTCTATCTGATGTATTACTGTATAATCTTTGTTTCTTGAAGTTGAATTTTGAATACATAGAGGTTCCTATAATTTGGCTTTGTTTATTTTGAGTTTAGATAATATCACCTATTTGATTGGAGGAATCACCTCACCTATTGAGAATTTATTTAATAAATGCATATTCAATTTCCTCCAAAAAAAAATTATCAAAAATTATTGTTTTCCACAAAAGAGTTAACCTATTTTTATTTTTTATTTTTTGGACAACTCTTGGAAACCCCACTTAGATCCCTTGTATTGCCGCAGGGAAGCAACTCCACAATTGTCTCAAAGTTCCAACTCCAACTTCAATGGAGCTACACTTCCATAACCTTTCCTCAAGAATAGAAAGTGTAGCATCAAAAGTTTATTATTTCCTCAAGAATAGAAAGTGTAGCATCAAAAGTTTATTAAGTGTGATGAGTATGTAATTTGGTAGATTAGTGTGCCTAATTTTAAATTAAGAATAATTTGATCATTTAGTGGTATTTTTTTAATTAATTTCACTTCTAAATTATTTTGTTAGTTATCTCAAATTTTAAATTTTTTAAAAAAATTACCATAAATGGATTTTAGCAATTTGTTAATTCTTTTAAAATAAATTTTGATGAATTCTATTTAATTTAAATTCATTTTTCCCACAATCAGATTTAATATAAATTTTTGGAACAAAACAAATTCCAAATACCAAACAGGTGCCCATTTCCTTTTTCTTTCAGACCTTATCACATGCAATAGAACTTTGGAAACTCAAAAATGCCTTGAAACTAGGCCAACATAGAAACTGTGTGCTGAACATAGTTCACTTGTGAAACCAACATCTGCCTTACTGGGATAAAGAACTGGCCTTCTTATTTCTTTTTCTCACCTTTCTCCATGTCTCACTTTGCTGTCTCACACTTTCTTCTTCTTCATCACACCCACTCTCACTCTTTCTCCCTCTCACCCATCTCTTTTTCTCTCTCTGTCTCTCTGCATGACTAGAGAGCACACCATTCCAAGAGCTCAAAATCTAGACTAATCTTAGTTTCAATCCCAGCTGATCAGGAGCCAAGGAGCTGAGTTATACTGACCTAAAATTCTTTCCCCAAATTCCTAACTCGAGGTTAGCTCTCCCTCTTCAAGTTCCCAGTTTTCATTTTTAAATTTGTTTTAACCTCCATGCATGCATGATCTGAGTTTATATAACTTAAACCAATACAAATTTGAGCTTTATTTAAGCAAGAATCAAATTAAACAAGTTTTTATATTTTCTTCACATTTTTGGAACAAATTGTTGATTTGCATGAAAATCTATAGGAAAGAGTTTAAATGTGTTTTATTATGCCTTTTAACTCTTTCTAAATAGCTTTTGAGCTCGGGACCGAAACTCGAATTTAGAAATTTTGTAGATTTCGACAGATCTGCAAGTCAAACTCATACTTCAGCAGGCTGGATTTAAGCAGTTCGGCAGGCGGGACTCAGGTGGTCGGTAGGCTAAACTCTAACAGTTCGACAAGCCAGACTTAAGCGGTTCGTAGGCTGACCGAACTACATTAAACCGGTGATTTTTCACTATTTTCATCGTCTAATGATAGAAAGAGATTTTGATTTTTTGTGACATGATTATATAGACTTTAAAGGCACACTAAGATACTATGAAATAACATACTAATATAGAATATTTTAAATTAGATATTACAAAATCTAGTCCATGTCTAAGAGTGTTCGTAGTTCCGAGGTACTAACATGTAACAGACCAAGACATTGGAGGTAGTGCTAGCATGCTAAATAACGAGGTAGGACTCTAGACCTCTGCTTTGTTAGCCATGATTTTAAAAAGGGGTTTTGGCCATAAAGTATTTTCTTGGAAATGTTTTAAGGACTAATTTGGTGAATTTACTCAATTATTTTAAGTAATTGTTGAGTAATGGAATGTTCATAATGAACGAAATAATAAATGTAAATAAGGAAACTCGATAACATGAAACTTTAATAATGGTATAAGCACTACAAGAATTAGTACCGAACGAGTCAAGAACTTCGTTCGAAATGAGACCTCAGTGCATAGTGCCACGTATAGAGATCAAGTCGTGAGAGAGCGACCTTGAGGGCAGGTCCCAAAATACGGTTGGGCCACTACGGTGGTGATTTTCGATGGCTTGCAGAAGGTAAAATGGTAAACCTGATATAAATTGGTCATTAGATCGAAATGGTAAGTACGAAGAAATTCATTTTCTGCCTTTTTATAGTTTTTGTATTAATGAAGGATTTACTTATTTAACTTAATGTTTTCAAACTCTTAGTCCTCTTGAGCCTTTCGCTTACGATTTTATTGTTTTAAAATTCCCACCTCCAAGTGGTTCTCATCACACTGCCAACTAGGACGTTGCTGATTGCACATGTGATCGTAGGGGCTTCGTTTATTTATCTGTTTATTTAATTAAGGCACGAAATATTTGGATGTTATTTATTTTGTTTTGAACTGTGGTTTGTATCTTGTATATGTCGGTATTATGTATGTGTGTACAATGTGGGCCAGTTGCGGCCTGACCCACTCTCGCTAAATTTACATTTTAATTTAAAATTAATTTAGAGGTAATTTTATGAAATTATCTATTAGGATTTTAATAAATGATAAATGTCTAAAAAATTTTAAATATACCACATTTTTATAAATAACCTGAATAATAAATTAATGTATTTGTTTAAAATCTATTTAATTAATTTAATTAATCCGTCACGTCATCGTCTGGGCGTAGGTGCGTAAATGAAAGCTACTCTTTCCATTGCTTTTCCTCCATTTCTTATGACCACTTGATAAGTTCTAAAGTGCTACAGATCATGCTTTTCAGCTTTTGGTTTTGGGATTTCTATATAATACACACATACATATGGACCTTAATCTCCATACAGGAATACCCACTTGCCCATTTGCATTGCAAAAAAGATTCAAGCTTTTTCCAGTACCTTTTTGCCTGTCATGAATTGACGCACCGCATTGTACTCTACAAATTTTTGTCGTTCTAATTCGTAACGATCTGAATTTCTTGCAATGTACAAACAATGGGATTGAATCCGGGGTCTGTCCCTCAACTTCCCCAATAATTTTTCTTTTTTCTTTTTTCACTTCAATAATGTGTTAGGTCAGGCACTGGCCATATGACCCCTTGTGTCCGCATTTCTTTGAACGTTTATTTGGTCAATTTATGCAATAATTTGCTCTGCTCCAAATAATAATTTTGTGTGATATGTGATGTTGTTTTGTTGTCAATTTTGTTGCCCAATTCATATATATCCGAAAGTAAATGCCACACAAAGTGACTTATTTATGAAGCCTGGAATTGGAAAGAAAATTTGAAAATCCTCAATGATTCTGTGGTGCAATCATGAATCATAATTTCTTCTGGCTTATTCTCCGAGGGTCTTGATCTCTAGTTCATCCATTAATAATAAGTTTGTGTCCCAAATATATCCTTTAAATGAGCCATTAAATAGTGTACTTTACACTTACAAACTATTTCTCTTAAGTATTATTATATCCTCATTATTTGTTTCTTAATCTTTAGTACTAGTAGATAAATCTTGTAACTAAGATATATCTAAAGAATTGTTTAAAATTAAGTGCTCAATTTTGTTCTAGTACTAGGAGATAAATCTTGTAACTAAGATATATCTAAAGAATTGTTTAAAATTAAGTGCTCAATTTTGTTCTAGTATTTAAGACTTTTATTTATACACAGCAGCCAC
>CAMOHE010050437.1:631-20574 GCA_946598075.1 Artocarpus hirsutus | reverse complement strand
CACTTTTACCGGAATCCCACCTAATCAAATATGATGATTCATCTGTACTTGGATCACATTCCTTGTGAGTAAGTAGCAAAGTTAGGTTAAGTTTGGGTACATTTTAATTATAATCTAAAAGCATCCAACTACTTTCATTAATTTAATAGAACTACATCTAGAATTTAGTCACGGATGCCCCCAAATCTTTTCCTTTCCTTCTTATTTTTATTTTTTAAAGTATTTTTATCAGCATATGTCAGGTACTTGTCGTTTGGAGCCGCTTGAATATTTTTCTAGAAGATAATGCAGGATATATTTTTCTAGAATATTGATTTCCCTCATATCGCCTAATTAATTACCTACAAATTTTTGAAAACTTGAATTTACAAGCATTAAATTAATAATGGTTGTGACAAACAAGCACCCAATTTTGTTGTGCAAGAGAGAATTAAAAAAGATTCAGTTTTATTACTCAGAAATCCATTTTAAAGCAGGTCCTATTCTGCCCAAAAGGCTCCAAATTAATCATATAATGAGAGAATATTAATTTGTCTAATTAATGAATGGATAAAGTTGTAGGTATTTGCTACATCCTTTTTTTTAGGCCAATTTGTATTTTTTATGCTATTAGTTGTACGAATTGTTCTTATCTTCTATGTTCTATAATCCAAATATCCAAAAAAAAAAAAAAAGATTTTAGAAACTGCAAGTATTGCAATAAATAGAAAGCATGGGGCTCCATGAAAACAAACAATGGCTGCAACGTTTGCACAGACACTGCGTGAACAAAAAGGCGCAGCTCATTTTGTACCCACTATTTATTGACAATGAAATTAAATTCTGGAAAACAAGATATTAATTCCCAACTTTTTCTCTCAGGTTGTTTCCGACTGCATTGACATGCTAAGGGGCCCCAAAAAAAAACAACGAAAAAAATAATTAAAATAATAAAATGGAATAAGGATATCACTTATTGAATTCCAATTCCAATTCCAGCTAACTTGGAAGCTTAGCTCTTATGCTAGGCACAAGAAATTAACCAAAAAAAGAAAGAAAGACAAGAAACCCATCATAGCTGATCATTTCCACCTCCTAATTCCCTTCAAACCGCCTGTGAAAGAATTAAAATAGCTCTTATGAGATTTAAGGAGTTTAAATTAACCCCAATACAAACAAAAAAAAAGTGTTCATGAAAAATATGTACAATTTGGTAAAAATACTTACTCATTTCCTGATGAAGTTGGTTTCCAGATAGGGAAGAGTGCAAGAATGAGCCATAGGGATCTTGGAATGCAGGTCTTCCCTGCCAAGGAAAGAACAACACATTGACTAATATAAACAGATTCAGAAAAACATAAAATATGCATTGAAAGAAACTTATGAGTAATCTAGGACACCCTCCATTGAACCTTGGTTATTTGTCAGAGCAAAGTCCTGCTGCTAAATTACCCAACAAAATCAATATTCTCATCCTTGTTAATAGTCGTAAAACCATATTGATTAAGAGAGAGAGAGAGAGATAGTACTTACCGAATTATTGGATTTGGAGAAGTTGAAGACCGGAGAGCTAGCGGTGTCGTCTAGAAAACTGGATGCTAAGCCCTGCTGATGATGATCATCTTTCATTTTCTGCCCTTTTTTACCAGTGCCGCTCTTGGGCAACTTGATATCATCCTTGGAGATTTCAGGAAAAAAGCAATATTGCTTTTTATAATCGTCATTCATGTGAAAAACTTGGTTATCATGATCTTCATGGAAATGTAATGGAGGCCCAGAAGACGCATCAGAAACCATTGAAAGATCTTCATCTTCATCTTCCTCTTCTTTGATTCCTTTCTCTTTATCATGTCCAGTAATATTATGACCAAAATTTCTACTTTTCTCGCTTTGCTTATGTGAAGCATTTGGAGAAAGGAAAGATTGTTCCAAGTATCGAGTCCAACCAGACTCGCAGCCACTACTGCATTCTGAATCCAAAAAGTTCATTTCTTTTTTTTTTTTTTTGGTCTTGTTTTCTTCAAAGAAAACCAACCAACCCCAAATGAAATTTCTGCTCTAGAAGCCTCCCTTTTATGAAGTATGGGAGATAAAGTTATGAAAACTCCCTCTCTCTCTCTCTCTCTCTCTCTCTATGACTCTATCTATTGTCTCTGTCCATCAAGTGCCCACTGTAGAGGCAGCCAAAGTGAGGAATGTGACAATTTGTCCGTTTTGGGCTTTTCACCTTAGTACGTAAGATCATAAAGAAAGGTTAAAAAGAAGGTGGGGCAATAGGAAGAATAATATTAACAAATGAACACTAGTAGTCGGCAACTCTCAATCTGTTTTCAACTTATTGTCTCTGAAATCATCCATTATTAGGACTCACGTGGTTTTCCCTATAACTTTTAACGAATCACATATTTACATATATCCCATTTAAACTGATGTAATTTTTGACAAGGAAACAAAAAATACACGTGGCATTTTATGCATGGGAAAAGAACAAAAATGAATCGAACTGGAAATCGTAGTGGGGTTTTGTCGTGACTCTCATGCCTCTCGAGTGTCCACCCTTAGGGGTGTGTTTGTGAACACGAATCAAAAATGCCAGTTGGGAAGGCTATTAGTGGGTGTGCATGTAAGAGAGAGAGAGGGAGAGAGAACGCCACAGCCTCTTCACATGGAAGACAGCGAGGCACTGTGCACGCTCTTTAACAAAACCGGGTACACGTCCATTTCCTCCTTGCCCAGTACATGGACACCTATCCCTTCCGGTTAGAATTACGCTCGCAAGCATCCCCCGTACTCAGCATTGTAATTAATAAGAGATAAACGTTATTGTAGATTCCATGCTGCGGGATCCATCGTCTGTCACCGCACCATTGTTACTCCCTAACATTACTAATGTAAGCACCACAACTTGTACAGGGTGGATTCTATCTTTAAACTATGCTATGAGATTAGAGATGTGCGTATCATAAAAGGTGGGTCTTATACCATGTAATTTATAAATAATATCCACCTTTATTAATTACGGTGCTTAACACCAACATGTGATATGCCTCCAGAGCAATTTCTCCCAATTTATTATAAGTCACATACTTGAGAGTGAAACACATCTACTATCTAAACATCACCACTGTCCCTACCCCATCATTGTTCGTCCATCCTGCATCCAGGCTTCAGCAATAACGTCCTCTAGGCTCTTGCCTTTCTCCCTCTAGAATTCTCCCTCTATAAAATCACCTCTTATAGAGTGTTTAACATGGTAGTGGAAACCATTGATTAGAACTGTTTTTACTATAATATGTGAGAACTTTACATTTAGTAACTTTTTTTACAATAACATATTAAAGCTTTATACTGTTTATAATTAAAATAGTGGTTAAAACCACTTTTTTTTAAACAGCACATTAGATTGTCCATTTTCTTGTGACGTTGCTTTTATTCCATATGGGCAAATTTTTAGTTGAACTTACCCCCAGTAATATATACATATTACCCCCCATGACGTTGCTTTTTATCCATACGTACATGGTCCTTCATATTAAATATGCCCTTCTATACATACGTATGATATTTCAGCTTTTCTTGTTCGAGTCATTAATGTTTGACAAAGTAGTATTTAGTTTCTCTTAGATATATGATAGCCCTGGGATTAAGCTACTCTATTGGCTCAATATACATAGTACAACACGTGACAATACAGAAAGGAAAGTGAACCAGCTAAATAATTTAACGTACAGAAAAAGTTATATGGCATTGTCATTCTGTAACTATCAATTACACGAAATTATTATTAATAAGGTGTTTGTAAATCAGTTTAAACTAAAACAAAATTGGTCCAAAAATTAAACATACAAAAACTTTACACAATAACAATTTTTGTTTTGCACCAAACTAAAAAAACTTGCTCAAAAAACTATAGCATATAAAATTATTATACACTATTAATTCGAACTAACTAGTTCAAATAGTTTGGCAAAACGAGGTTAGATAAATTAGAAAGGGTGTTTGAAAATCAAGATCAGATAATTAGATTAGTTATGCAAAATATTGAATGGATAGTAATTAGTGAGTAGAGAGAGCAGGGTTGAAATTTTCTTGGGCCAAACTGCGGTTGACAGGGCTTTTTATGAATTCACATGCAGTCACGTTCCCATTTTTTTCCCCTGTTGTTTTTTTTTTCCCCCTCTCCTTTTCTCAAGAAATTTTAACAGGAAATTTTTACTCCTTTAACCTCTAGGAACTCACACACTCATGTGGGCACGTGTGCATATGCATGTGCGAGCTTCCACGGTCTCACACACATGTCTGCACGTGCAACACGCACTTCAACCTAAATTGCTATCTTAAAAGTTGCAAAACTAAAATATTGTTATTTGTGATCTTTGTTACTATTTTCAATGTCAAAGTTATATACCCTCTCATTTTCCCTCCTTTGTATTTATGTATTAACCAACAATTACAATGTGCTCAATCACTTAATTCTTTTTTCCTTCTTTCTTTCATCTATCTCTCAACTTGTAAAAAAAAATACAAAATGCAAATTCAACAAGTGATTAATCTAATCGGTGACAAAATAAACCTTGCATGATGTGCAAATGGGGCCAAAAATTAAGATTACTAAAAAAGTAAAAAAAAAAAAAAAAAAGGGAGGTCTATTACGCGTGTGGTGATCAAAGCAAGGGAAAAGGCACCACCTTCTTATCCCAACAGCATAAATAAAATAAGAAAAACCGTACTACCGTGATGACTGATTTGCATTGATGCTTTTAATTTATTTTATTCGTTCATTCATTCATTTATTTCTTTATTTTTATTTCTTCTTCCAATTTTGTCTGTTTTATAGTGAGAAAAAGGTTCTGTTTAAGATGGCGCAGGCAGTATTATTAACTTGTACAGCAAAAGCTTTGGAAGAGGGGGAGACTTTCAAGACGTGGAGGAGAAAAGTTTCAACTTATTTGGTATTTTAAACCTAAGTTTTAATTCATTAGTTATAATTATAAATAATATAAAACTTTTAATAATTACATTAAAAATAAAAAATTGTTATAATATAAAACTATTAGATGTTACAGTTCTCAAATTTAATATGTATGTTCTAATTCATTCTTCAAACGACAGTCAAGAATTTAAACTAAATATTATAACATGAAAAAATTTTACATTATAGTATTTTTTATTTTACACTATAGTATCGAATATCTTTATGTCCTTTGTGGTTTGAACTATTTTATATGTATACATATATATATTTTCTTTGTTTTTTTTTTTTTTTCGAAAGAGGACCATAAGTCATTTAACTTGTAATATAAAGGAACCAATGGTGCACAGCCAGAGACCACATGAAAGCAAAAGGAAATAAAGACGATGCTTCAAAACCCATGTGCATTTCTTCATTGGATCACTCATTATCAATACCTTTTTCCCCACTAAACAGGTCCAATACTAGGGTAATCCAAATTTCTGCCAAGTGTTCAGAAACCCTTCCTAATTGGAATTTGAAAACTGGCCCCTGTCATAAAGGGACCATTTATAATGATTTTGGAATTCTCTCAAGAAGGAAAAACAAAAATATTTGGCCTATCTATTTTTTAAATTTTTACCGTTGAGAAGTTGTTCTTAAATTTTTTAGTTAGATTTTAAATTTAACAAAATATAGAGTGTCCTTAAATCAATAATAGACAGTAAAATTTAGAAGGAAATATCTTTATACATGTTTAATTGTTTGAAGAGGGAAGTTGAAATTCTAAATGATAAATGACGAGTGTGTTTAAAAAATCAATTGGAACTTAAAAATTGTAATATATAAGAGCTTTATACTATAGTAAATTTTTATTTTTATTGTAGCATAAGTAAGAGCTTTACGTTATAACAAACTAAACTTTATTTTTTAATGTATTTTTCAAATGAAATCGACAATCAAACCACATCATGCCACATATATAATTGCTTTTGGGTTTAACATGATTTATCAATCACTATAAAAGTTACCCCAGCTAGAACACTTTCTCTATATTCTTATATTCAAACATTACAAGGTACCCCTTGATCTAACATTCCAGCCCAACATGGACCACATTTTGAGAAGCTTCTCTTGGTCTTCTCACCAAGCTTGGGCCCTAGACTTTTTTTAATAGAAAATTACATGTTATCCCACACTTTTATAACTTATGTTTATTTATGTCAAACTTAAAAAATTATACAAATTATTATTCATATTACATATTAAGTTATGCTATAAATAAAAAATAAGTCTTCAAATATGACATTTACGAAAGTCCTTCACTTTTTTTAAATCTCATTGTCAAAGTGAGATAGTCCATTTTTTTCTTTATTGAAAGCAAAGTGACTTCTTTGAAAACTCTTTCTAATTCAGTTGTCAAAGTGTGTTAAGATTGAAGAATTTGTGACCACAGCGCATCAATCAAAAAGGTTATCGCTCATTGTATTTTTGGATAAAAAAAAGTGAGTTTTACCTTTACACTATGACCATAGTTTGCATTAGCTTTTTGTAAGGGCTTCCTGAATTCTCAAGTACAAAACTCAGGACTGTTTCTTAGAAGATTTTTGGCAATTGAAGAAAGAAACTTATGATTAAAATCGCAAAATGTTGCTTCCAAAACAAAGACTTTTATAAAAATTAAGCAATCTAAAGGCAAAGTAAAAAAATTAAAAGAGAATTTTAGAGCACGAAACTCTTGTTAATTTTTTGAATTAAGTGCACATGAAATTTATCATAGAATGGCTGCCGTATTACAGTGGCTGCGACAGTACCGCCATCACGTTGTTGTAGTAACTGCTACAGCAGCGACACCGTTAATATTGGTGGACAGCCACCATTGACTTTTGATTTTCATAGCACGGAAGACTTTTAAAAACTCCATTTTTGGTTTATTTATAAATTAAAATTTCATGTTCGTCTCATTAAACTCTTTGAAAAACATAGTTCCAGATGCTGATTGAACAATAATTAATGTCTACTCTATAAAACAGGACAATTTAATTTGTAGTTCTCCTCTTTCAATGACTAAAAAGTAGAATTAAAAGCGGGCGCTTCAAATGATGGGGAAAAAATTAGTGGAATTTATTCATTGGAATTTACATACCTGTCAGAAATTTATGATCTGCTGGTGTTGAAACTTGAAAGTGCAAGGCCCACTGTGATGTAGAAAGTGGAGCTCTTCATACGCGCCTCTGCAGAGGCCCTATGAGAGGGAAGGTGCTCTATGATGTTTCGGCTTGGCCCATACTTGTATTTAATGGGCCTCTTGAAAGACGCAGGCAACAACATTAAAAAGAGAGAGAGAGAAAGGAGAATTATCATAAATATGATCCTTTGAAACTTACTTTTTATGAATATCATAAATATTTTAGTGTGATATAACTTAAACAAGTAATATGAGTAATAGTATGACACAATATTTTCAAGTGTGGCATGAATATAAACTATTTTTAAAAGTGTAGCATAACATGTGATTTTCTATTTTATAAATGCAGTCTTTTAAAACTCTTAGAGAAAGGGGAATTTTTATAAATACTTTTAAAATTTAAAGCGTGTTTAGTAAAATTAATTCTAACTAAAACTTTTGGTTGTTATAGTGTAAAGTTCTTATATGTTACAATAATAAAAAAATAAAGTGAACTACAATGTAAAGCTCTCACATGCTATAGTTTTCAATTTAAAAATTTCAGTTCTAACTATACTTCTCAAACATCCTAATATAAGGAAAAGGGAATTTTATAATTGCGATCTTTTAAAACTCATTTTTTATAAATACCATACATGTTTAAGGATGATATTTAAATATATAATATGAGTGGTAGTATGCCACAATTTTTTTAATATGACTTGAAAAAAGATATTTTTAAGAGTGTATTGTACCATGTAATTTTCTAAAAAAGAAATTTTTGAAGAGAGGTTTTCTACTCATATAGCAAAATTTTAGTGACAAGGTTAAGATATAGAAAAATTTATAGAATAGTGAAAGAATACAAAAGGTTAATATCATTAAGACAATTACTATATAAATTATATTGTATAAAATGTAACATCATTATGATAATTATTAGGCAATTTTTTGCTATTTTAACAATGTTTTGAAAATTTTGTTAAATTTCAACTCCACCATAAAAAATTTTTCATGCAGTATATTTATAAAAAAAAAAAAACTACAAAATAACGTTACTTTTAGATTTATGTACTTGATAAGTTTCAAATTTGTATTGCATAAATAGACTAATAAGAGGTAAACGAAGCATAGTGTAAATCTAAACCATAAAAGAAAATATGACACAAATTTAAAGACATAAAATTGTAATATGTCACCGAATTCTCACTCAATCAAATTCGAAAAGTGTGTAGCTCGCTGTCTTTTTCTCTTGAGCACAAAATACTTTAAAAAATGGAATCCTTAACTCACCTCCTACCTTGTGTTGTTCTCTCATAGATCTTAGTTCTATAAAATCTTATAAAAAATTATAGTATAAATTTCAGTGGTCATTTCTCTAAATTTCCCCTAGAACTTTTCCAAGATCAAAACTGCTCACTCGATCCAAAATAAAAATTGGAGAAAGAAAAAGTCAGCAAATGCGTTACGCATTGGGCATAAAATCATACGCATTACGCATAAGTCAACAAATGCATAAATTAGCAGGAAATGCCTCCATTATGTAGTGAAAAAATAACTTACTCGTAGGTATCTGCTTTTCAACCATTACAAGATTTAAGAGTTGAGAAAACGTAGACTATCGGTGGCTTAATAAGGACCATATTAGCAGCAGACGTAGTAGTACGGATACCATAATTAACTCCATCCACCCCAACCGCCTTGATGGAGTTTGCGTCAAATTGTTGCGTCAAATTGTTGAATTGTACCGTTTTCCTCCGGCACTTGGCGTCACTTTCTCCAATATTTTGCACTAGAAAACCAACACCGCACTCAATGTGGGATGGTTTTCTTGATACAACATTTCTTTTCCTTGTCAATTGTACAATTCAACGTCTGCCAAAATCTCCCCCCTTCATAAATGTTAAGGTCGGAGAAATTAAGTTGCCTTCCATATTGTTTATCTGAGGAAGAATTATGTTATTTGTGCTCTGTCTTTATTGTTTGCATTTGGCGTTTAATTTGCAGGCTCTTAAGAGAGAGTGCTAATTAATGTGGCTCTTCTAAGAAAATGTTCATTTATACAGCTGGCCAAAGCATCTTTTCACCTTGCGGTCTTTACATCAATCTGTAGAGTAAAAATATACAACAAAGTAAAGATAATACATGGAGGTTAATTTGATATTATTTTATTTTGTGTTCCAAAGATGTCAGACGAAGAAAACCTTGTAACAAATCAATAAATTACCCTTAGTATAAGGCTATAGAATATCGATCTTTCTAGCGTGGCAAATTTTGAGTCTCAATATCTAAGGTCAAGCAAATACTTTGTTTTGAGCGATCTGATCCATATTTTGTAATATCAATTTTGTATACTTTTTCATCTTCATGAATTTTCCACCAGATCTGAAGTAGTTTCAGAAATATATAATATCAATAACGATATCATTCCCCGTAATACTTCATAAGTTAAACTCACCCTAACAATAGAAGTGACAAATCTTTTGATCAAATGGGATAAGAGAAAACACACAGAAATAAAAGGTCTAGAGGGGAATGATGGCACACATAATGGTCAAAACCATTATTAATTTTCATTCTTGAGAAAACCCAATGCAAGTGGTATCAACAAGAAATAAGTGCAACTACCAGAACCTAGCAAATGCATGGTAATATATGCTGAGTTGCACATCATATACAGACAGTGCATAGGGGACCAATAGTCACATGGCTTGTTTGACAATCTAGTTTGAACTAAGAGTTTGTTTGAAAAACACGTTGGAACTTAAACATTATAGTAAATTTCTGTTTTTCACTATGACATGTGAAAGCTTTACAATGTAGTTAGAACTAATTATTTTTAACGTATTTCTTAAACGAACTCTAACAAGTTCCTAACTATTACAGGATAAAGCTCTCGTATACTGAAATATTTATCAACTTCAAGTTTTAACTGTTTTCAAACACTTTCGATGTGGTTTAAGAGAGGACAGAGACATGGCAAGCTAAGTGGGCACACAAACGATGAGGCCATAGGATTGGTCTTAATGCTCTCTTTAGTGTTAAAGACTAAAAAGAGAGGGGTGATATTTGTTGGGTTGGTGGTGCTTGTGAAAGGAGTTGTTAATGCTGGTTTGTCTCTTGTATTGGCTTCTTCTTTCCGTTTTACTGATGCCCTGAAATACTGATAGAGAGTAGTTAGTCCTTTTGTCTTAAATGGTCAGACCCCAGCTGATGAGCTCCAACATTTTCTCACTTGAAACTTTTCCATTAGACAAGGCTATTACTATTTACTATACCAGAAACTGCAGACGGTTTGCGGGCACCCCTCCGGTTTGAGGGTAAGTGGGGCCATTTCCTGCCGTAAGCCCAGACTTCACATGTACACCAACAAATTTCTGAATGACATACACAGATACACTAATATATATTGATACATATATATGCAATATATATTATATATATGCACTTTTTCTTTTTCCTTTTATGCTAAAGCTACAGTACATGTTACCTAAAAAAAAAAAAAAAAGCTACAATATTTGTATTGTTTATATATATATATAATATATATATATATATATATGATGTTCCTGCAGTGCAGAAAATGTTATGACGGAAACTGGGTCCCACACCTCTCAAACTTACAGCCTGTATGCTGGCCCGCTCTTGACTGTATAATTCTTCATAAGGAATTTTATTTTCTTTATTTTTCCGAAAAAGAAAAGGTTTAAATAGGTTTGCAATTAATAACAGAAGAAACTTACAATGTCTCTATATAAAAAAAAGGATAATTCTGGAAAAAAAATATTAATAAATAAGACATAATTTTTAACTGTTAAATCACTATAAAATTTCATAAACTGTCGTGCTTTTTTGCAGTCTAATGTAATTTTAACATAAACTTACGGTTCAGAAATTTGTCTTGTATGCAAGGCTTTTTCCTCTTATATATCTTACATATTGGTTTTTTCTTATCAGTGGAGTAAGATTTGTTAATTATTTGATTAATTTTAATGGTATGATCTATCAATGCTCACGTTAAAAATTATACATTTTAACATAAAAGTGCTCAATCTTATAGATTATACCACTAGAATTTAATTAAATGGCAAGAAAAAGCTTGCTAAATAAAGAAGACAAAACAACATGGTCGTTAGATTTCCTAACAATAATGTAATTATTCTTTTTTGTGAATTTGAATTCCATTAGTTTAAAACAATAAACAAAGTTAAATAAAATGACTTATAAAGGGGAATCTTGTGGTGTAATACCACAAGGCCAAAAATATATATATATTGATGATGAAAGCTTTTGAAGGATCAATTTAATTCGCATATTGCTTGGTTGGTTATCGAGTGTAATGTTCATATGATGTTTAGAGACGTGTAGGGAGCATAAGAACCTTGCTTAAAAAGCCTTTTTTATCATCTGCAAATGTTAACGCTATACTTACCATTAAAAATATAAAAATAGTAAATTTGATGTATTGTTTTAAATTATACTCCAATGTATGTCATATAATTATTAAGTATTGAAATTTGTAAAAGTAAAATTTTAATTTGAAAGTGATAATAATGTAATGATTAAGAGAAAAAGCTTATGCATTAACCAATATAAAACAAAGATATCCACATCCTTTTACCCAAAAAAAACCAATATGAAACAAATACCAAATTTGTCATATGTTAAACATGAGAGCAAAATGCCAAAATTTGACATTAGTATATCAACATATAGCATTGAATTAAAGATGTTCTAATTAGTCATAATTTTGTTGTCACTTGCAACATGTAATGTTATGACATCAAAATCATAATGCCTATCTAATTTAGGTTTGGAATAAGACTATTCGAACTGTCAGTTCAAATTGAAAATGCTATAGCACTTTAAATTCTGTAAGAGAATATACTATAATGAAACCAATTTAGATTGGAATTTTTATGGTTGAAACTAATGAACGAAACATCACTCTAGTAGTAATGACTTAGTTATCACTTCTTAGAGTGCTTGGGAACCAAGTTTTAAAACCGCCAACTGCTACAGAGAAAAGCTCTCACATTCTACAATTTAAAAGGAATTGTATGCTACATTATAAAGCTCTTATGCGCTACAATATTTAAGTTTTAACTTTTCCCAAGCAATCTCTATGTTTTTCATCCTTTTTTGCAGTTTTTATGCACATGTTGGGAAAAAAAAAAAAAGCGGTAGAAGATATAAACAGGGTAGTTCTTGAAAAATTTGTTGGAGATATTGCAAGATGGTGTGGAAGTTGAAAAGCCAAAAGTCTCACGTTAGAAAGAGAATGGAGCCTATGTTGAAGAGCTTTTGCCTTTCTTTTCAGTTAGTAGAAGAATATAAACAAAAACCATATAGCTTCTTATTTAAAACCTCATTTTTACAGAGCTTAGTAGGTCAAAATAATTTTAAAATTTTCTAATAAGCAATAAAAATAATAGAATAAATGGCAATGTCTTACTAAAATGCTAATATAAGTTTCAAATCTACATATAAGAGTTCTTTTTAGAAGCTAATTTTTGTGGTTTGATTAAAAGGACTTCTAAGATGATCCAAACACCTTTTCATTTAGACCTAAGAGTTAAAGCTCTTGTGAAATGTGGTATTAATTGTGTGTTGATGAATGCATGCTCTACACCGCGTACACGCAAAGGATGAAAGGGTGATTGGGCGTTAGGGTGCTTTTTTTTAAGGCGCCCACTTTGCACTCTTTATTTGCTTGCAGTATTCATACTTAACCTGGACTATGGAATAGATAGTTATGATCCAACATTCAAAATTAAAAGTTTAATGATTAAGTGTCCGTTTGGTGTTTTAGTGGGTGTTTGGAAGAGTGGTGGGAATCACTTTTACTGTAGCATGTGAGAACTTTTTACTGTAGCAATTTTTTTTATTGTTACTGTAGCATGTGAGAACTTTTTACTGTTTATAACTGAGATTGTGGTGGGAACCACAATTTCCAAACAGGGCATTAGTTTTAACTCATCAAGTTTGATTGTGAACAATATAAAGCACTCAATAGAAAGTTGTTACAATGTAAAGCTCTCACGCGCTATAGTTCTTAGACATAAAACTTCAGTTATAACTTACAACTAAAACGCCAAATGGTCCATAACATAAGTGTCGGTTGTGCAATCCTTAATAAACGGGTTATTTATCTTTTTAAACCTGGTATTTTAGGTTTATTTAAACAATATACATCTGGTTTTGATCTCATCAATTTTATACCTTTAGATTATATTTAATACACATATTTATACTTTTGTCTAATCAATCTTCAATTTTTAACCTAACAAATTACCAAAATATCCTTAAATTAAAAAATAAGATAACTTCAAAAATTAAAAAAAAACTTTATATTAAGATTTCGTTAAAAAATTGTATAGAAAACCTTCAAAAATAAGTGTTTTGTGTGTTTTTATTTTTATTTTCTTCTTATTTTTTAAAAGTTTTAGTTTTTTGTATTTTACTTAAGAATAATTTGATCATTTTAAATATAAAAATTAACTATTGAATGAGGTAAGGTATATATTTACGTATTAAATCTAATCTAAAGGTATACATTCAATGATATTGAAAATCGAAAATATCCCTTAATAAAAAGACATCTTTTGTTCGTGTAAAAGACATTTGTTTTAGTTTTAAAATTAACCTAAAACAGATAGTATAAAAAAATAAATATTCCTTAATAAAAAGACATATTTTGTCTGTGTAACAGTTAACCCTTGATGAAAACACACAATTTTCACAATAAACAAACTCTAAATGAGATTGGTTTCATCTTCGTTCTAAGAATTATTGAACTTCTGGATTTTTAATATTTTGCACGTAATATGCCATAAACGACAATTAACGAACTCTCATAGCGAGAGCAAATAAGACTTTTATGCCTCACGCCTTTTTTCTTTTTTTCCTCATTTTGTTTCGCCCAAACAAATTTCTCGACATTTTCTTTATCAGAATATTAGTGGGAGTAGAGGGGTATTATCTACCTCACGAACTTAAATACGTCCAAAGGTTAAAAAGAAAAAAAAAGAATTAAAAAAGAACCAATTAATAATTATTTCCTACAAAAGACGTAAAGAGAAAGAGAAAATCAGATGTCAACTTTACGGAAAAAAAAAAAGAAGTTGCATAGGAGAAAGCACCAGATGTTCTACAAATTTGCCACGTGGTCCTGGTGGATTTTACAGTGTAAGATCACGTATAATTCTCTGGTGTGTCTTGCTTTTTGAGTTTCACTTGCACATTCATAGTACATTAATGCATTTGTAGGCCCGCATTTTCATACCATATACTGAAAAAGAAAACTTTCAACACAAAATGGGAAAAAAATGCTCCTTTTTTTTTTCTTTCCTTTTCTTTTTACTGTACACCCGCCCTCATTGAGTGATTTAGAATAGGTTTGATACAACGTATTGTATTGTATTATATTATATTATATTATATTAGTATTATATAATATATTATAATATAATATAATACAATACAATATGATGTATCAAATATGTCTATATTATTAAAATAAATGATTTGGTGGGGATTTTTCTCGCCAAAAGATTATTAAGTACTTTTCTTTTGTTTTTGCTAAGGGGTTAAAAAAAAAAGATGTGTACTTCTTTTTAAGGGTGGATAGATGGGTCCAACCTCACATAAGAGAAATGAAAGTAAAGTAAAGTTTGGAAATAAAAAATTTAAAGTGTAATAATCAATGAAAACTCATTAATAAAATCTAATATTTTATTATATTTAATTAATAAATTTACCTTTATAAATTGTATTTTTTGTAAAAATTATGATAATGCATAAATGAGCAATATTGATAAGAAATTTCACTATAGACTTGATGCAATGTTGAATATTACTAAATACAGACTTTGTGAGCTTAAATACTCAAAAATTTGTGAATAATATCCATAAACTAAATTTTATATCACAATTAATTATCGTATTGTGGTATAAACTAATGAAAGATTAATGTATAAATAAAGTAGAAAAGCATGTTAAAACTCCAAAACAGTGTAAAAATGATACAATGTAGTGTAAGTACACTGCTAAAGTAAAAATACAAACATATAAAATGTTGTGTTTGAGGTCCACAAGTGAACCAGAGAATAAGCAGGATATTTTATATTGTTTAAAGATACATTTTTCACCGGTTTTACCCTAACAGTATAAAAAAAATATTATATGGTCAAAAAATTACACTGCGTAAAGCTTGGAGGCCCACCAAATGGACACCCAAATGGTGTGGATTGGGCCAACACATCACCCAATGTGGCCCAATCACATTATGCCAACCAACACTCACAATTATGACTAAGGGGGTGACTCACCCATTTTGAAAAAAAAAATTCTCTAATGAGATGAGTCTTAATTGAGACGTAGGTAGCAAAATTTTTTCATTCTCTCCCCCACCAACCCATGGCAGCCATAGCCTCTCCTCTCTAAAAAAATTTCTCAAGCTCAATTCTTTACAAAATCATCCCAACCAAGCTCCAAGAGTCAAAGTTCAAGGGATTTCACAAACTTTTAAGGTAAAAATTCAAACTTTTCATAAGTTTTTCTAGGGTTTTTCTTGGTTTGAGGGCGGATATTTGACAAAAATTCCTTTCCTATGAATCTTGCCTAGGAAAGTTGCAAATAAGCCCTAGGGAAAACTAAGTTCACCATTTTTTTCTTGGTAAGGTTCAATTTTACAATTCCAAGCTTATATGGTTTTGTTTTGTTTTGGTTTGTTTCAAAATGGCATGTAACCACTTAAGCAAGTTTGTGGCATGGTTATTCAATTGTATGGTTTGTGATTAGGTTTTGTTGGTAAATTAAGGGTTTAAATGTTAAAAATTTCATTTGGTGTTTGAATTAGTCAAATTAGGCCTAGAAAATTTAAAAGGACCCATCAAGGGCAAAAACGTTATTTTTTGCAAAATGGCCTGAATGAACCGCCCGAAATAGGAAAAATGCCTTTAGTAAGGATTTTACCTCCTTCGTTAGAAACGGTAGGGCAATGTGAACCAAGAGGAATCGAACTCTTTGTGATCGGAGTTTTTAAAACTGAATGATAACCCGATTTAGTAATTGACGAACACGTTTTATCGACACAAAGATGAAAAAAGATAATTTGGCTAATAATGACACAATTGGCCAAACAGGACACTAGGATATAAGCAGAAGTACTTGAAGTCAGCCTATGCTATAGCACACTCAGGTAAGTTCAACCCCACCGACAGTATGAAATAGTAGGTTTTTGGATGTAGTATAATTAAATATATGTATTTGTGTGTATGATACAATTAAAGAAGTGTATATATTCTGCACTTAGCATGGGAGTACATCGTCATGCATGGTATGATAACAATAATAATTGGACTGATAAATGAACAACCAGAAAAAGATAAAAGTGCCGTACTAGCTCCCAACGCAAGGAGAGTTCTAAGTTATGTTTTGGTCTCAATGTTACGATGACTCATGTGCTTATATGGTACGACAACTTGGGCCCTAGTAAAGATAAAAAGATGAAAAAAATAATGACTGTCCATAAACAAGCATAAATGGATCATGCGTACAAGTAGGTTATGCATATGGGATATGTTTAGACTTACTGAGCATTAGCTCACCTAGTTATTTCATACTGTAGAAAATTTAGTTAAAAGGTTAAAATAGTTTCACTGATGAGCTGGCATCGATGCATGTGCAACATGTAGACAAAAGGTATGGATACCACCATTGAAATGTTTCCGCTCTCTATGTATATGAAATAAACTTAGAGCTTGTAGTAAAATAAGTATAATATTGTTCAAGTAAGGTGAAACTCCTTAGTGAAATGATATGTTAAGTATATATGTATATATAATTATATAAAGAAGGTTTGTATACGAATGTGTGTTTTATTATAAAAAAATTATATTCCTAAATTTTCAAAACTATGTAAGTAAGAAAAATGTTAAAGAACGACCCAAAAGATGACGGGTTGTCACATAAAGTCTGTAACATAGACTTCCTTTTATCTTGCAAGTATAATGCAATTCTTAAAACTAAAAAAATAATATTAGTTTTAAAATGTATGTGTGCAATGTCTATGCTATATACACAAACGATAGATATAAACATAGGGTAAGTCTTTAGTCCGGTGTCGTTTCTCATCTGGATGCGTAATCCAGCTATTGAATGGAGATCGGTCTGTTGTGATATAAAGAAGGATAACCTAAAGACAAAATAGTGTACCGAGGCTCGCGTAAAGGAATTAAACAATCCCAAAAATGTAACTTAAACATTAAAAAATGTAGACCATCAAACGTAATGTTGTTGTAGTATTTTCTTTTTTCGTTTTATATTTCCTAATTTCAAAACTTGAATGCATTTCTTAGACGAGGATATTTCATCTCCAATTCATTTCCCTAATTTCATCTCTTCGTCATTGCCCTTCGTCGTGGAAGATTGACATCATCAAATTGGTTCGACATCAGTGCAAAGTTTGAGCTTTTTTCTTTCCTTGTCCCCCCATTAAATCCATAAGGTAAGGTATTTCTGCAATTGTATGATAAGACCATGTTGAATTGAACTAGGCATATTTGTGGGAATTTGGATAGGAATATAGTGTGCATGTCAAAAATTGTGTGAAAAAGTGCTGGGTATTGTTTGAAAGTTGAAGGAAACATTTTATGGCAAAAAGTGGGGACCATTGGTGCTGTTGGTGTTGGTTTTGAAAGTTGAGCATGCCTTTTTTTTTTTTTTTTTAGTTTTCGTTTCAATTTGCCTTCTTCCCTCATCGACTTCCATAGACTAATCGTCTCTTGCTCTGCAATTTTTCCTTTGCTTCCTTGTCTCAGATTGTTTTTCTACGTGATTGTTCTTGTTGTTGGTTGTTTTGACATAGATTTTTTATTTATTTGGCGTCATTTCCCTACTCTTCACTATAGATTTTGTTTACTTAAGTTTGCCCTTCACTTCTCTTCTTGTGTTTTTTTTTTTTTTCTTCAGATTAGGGGATTTTGCTTATCCTAGCCTTTTGTTATACTAATTTGATTTCCAAATGTATTTCCTTTTTTTTTTGAAAGATGCTTTTTTTTTTAATTGACTTTATGGTTGTAGAACATCTAGCAAGAGAGGTAATATACCAAGATTGCATCAGACGTTTATACTTGGTTCATTGAGATTTCATTTCAGTCGAGAGAGCCTTTTTTCCCTAATTTGATAGTAATTTAAAGAAGATGAAACAAATTTAATTAGTTGCTGAGAGTTATGGACTGGTTAGTCAACAGTTTGGGGCGTTTATGATAAGCATCCATGTATGTTCAGTCAATACGAGTGGAATAAGAAGAACATTGTGTAGACTGACTGTTTAGGAGTTCAAATGTGTTGTAAAAACTAAGTGCTTGTTTGTGAATTTTGTTAATATAATTGTGCAGCATGTGCTTGTTATGTGACTTTAGTTTTGTGAAGTTAGAATTTCACAAATAGTATGAGGAGGTAAAAATCTACGACATGTATCATTATTCTCATAGATTTTGAAGTCAGTGTAAACCATGAAGATATAATAAAAATAAGAAAATCACACTCAATATATGTTTTTACTTGATCATAATTGTCTTTATTGTATTCTATAGTGGTATGGACCCATTTTTTCAATTTTGGAATTGAAAACATTTAATTTAATTGACTTTGGGCGTGCAGGGAGCATGCCCTTTTTTACATTGTATTCCCACTTAAGTGGGCAAGTATTGTTTGGGAATTTTGTTTATTCTAGGCTTGTGTTGCTTTAACTTGATTTCCAAATATATGCACTATATTTTGAATTACTAGATTATACTATTAATGTATAGTCCATTTAACTCTATAGAAAAGTTTTTGTTGTCTCTTTTCATCTAGCAGTTTGGTGTTTTCTCCAGTATTATCAACGAAGCATTTCAAGATTCTATATATATTATATTATATCCCTTTTCATTTTCTTTTATAGACTTTATAATAATAGTGTTTAACGATGCATTGTTTCCAATAGAAAATGACATGAACAAGGATTAAAAAAGTTCTTAAATGATGATCCCTCTAGCACCTCTTGTACGTGCCACGATAAGGTGACTAATGACGGGTGCGAAAAAGATTTGAGTCATATTATACAGCTTCGTTGCTCACCAGGAAGATTGATGAAACTATATCGTGTGAAGAATAAGAACTGGGCAACCCATTCAATGAATTTTCTTGTGAAGTGGATTCGGGATTTTAAGGACAATAGGGTGTTGTTCATTCTCGGATGAGTGTATTTTTAGAGATATATTTGCCTCAAAAACTTATGTAATTTCCGTAATATTTATCAAAATTTTTTAAAATTGAAATACCTTTCGCTCAATATTTTCATCCTTGATTAGTGGACAACAATCCTAACTTCTAAATGAAAACTTCTAATTGATGATTGTAAATGGAGTTGTTTATAAATTGTTCAACATTTTGACTCGCCCCGTGTGCTCGTATAGTTTTATAGCGCAAATATGTAATTAAAGAAGAGCGCTTTTGTTCCCTATTTATTTACCACGAATGCTAATTGAAACATGAAGATGCTACTTTAGTGAAGTGAAGAGAAATTTGTATAACAAATTAAAATTTTACAAATGAATTCATTACACCATACAAATTAAGCCATGGAAAAACACACACATAAATACACACCAATTGATAAAGTCCATCATTTTGCATATTGTAACACCCCAAAGTTAATTAAATAGTATTAGAGTGTTAAATGGTGGATTAGTGTGTCATAATGAGTAATTTAAATTTGAATTGATTATTTTGTGAAAATTAAGGAAAACGTATATTATTTTACTCTTTCAGTGATTTTTAATTATTCTAAATTGTTTT